>OFHU01000836.1:0-17375 GCA_900245905.1 Lacerta viridis
TAGGGAAGAATGGGTGCACATTCTCTCCCCAAAATGTTTTCCCTTTACTGACTTCCACAGGCAAGTGGATGTCAGTTCTGTCCCCAGTGGGACAGATAGTCTGAACCAATGCCTAAGCAACCACTCACATATTTTGTATTTTAATAAAGTTGTGGCCAAAATTATGCCAAAAACCTTAAACTTTAAATTTCTGTGTGAAGTGTGTTTCATTTGAGGGGTGGTTTGGGGACCTCAAATTGTGAGAAACACAAACACACACACACACACACACACACACACACACACACACACAACCTTTGCCACCTTTCCTTCCTGCATTGGAACTTTTTGAAAGAAGAGGGGGGGGGAACACTCCAGCAAAGTTATACTGAATAAATGCCCTTTTGTTCCAGTCCAGATTCTATGAGCTAGTGCTCTATAACGTAGTTGACCAAAGTGACCCATGTTCTCAGACCTGGAAAACAGCCATGCTGTCACAGAGCAAGACAAATGAGCCATACTTCCGAGGCTGACTCGTGCAGATACTGTCTGCAGTCTGACATTAGGAGGTCAGGTTGAGCATTTGAGTGCGGTTCTTTGGCCAAATTAAATCACCATGCTTCCAGATGAAAGGCAAACTGCCACTATGGCTTGCCTGCTTTCCAAACGAATCCAAGGCCCCTTCATCTTCCTTCAGTATAGCAGAGACAGAACATGACTCAACTCCACCAAGCACTGAAAGTTGGAATGACAGCTTTATTAAAGATTACATTTTATAGCTGACTGGAAGCAGATATAAAATATTACGTATTATTCACTCTCTGGAGAGCAACAAACACAGATCTCAAAATGTCAGGAGTCACCATTAAGAAAGACTGTTTTAAAACGTTTTCAAACAAAATAATCAGAACATCAGGAACACTTCATCCAAGGACATTCTACATTTTATTTTCTGTTCTGAGAGGCTCTAGTCTGTACTGATCATACGACTATTAGCATGTTGTTGTTCAGTCGTTCAGTCGTGATTGACTCTTCGTGACACCATGGACCAGAGCACGCCAGGCACGCCTATCTTCCACTGCCTCCCGTAGTTTGGCCAAACTCATGCCAGTCGCTTCGAGAACACTGTCCAACCATCTCATCCTCTGTCGTCCCCTTCTCCTTGTGCCCTCCATCTTTCCCAACATCAGGGTCTTTTCCAGGGAGTCTTCTCTTCTCATGAGGTGGCCAAAGTACTGGAGCCTCAACTTCAGGATCTGTCCCTTCCAGTGAGCACTCAGGGCTGATTTCTTTAAGGATGGATAAGTTTGATCTTTTTGCAGTCCATGGGACTCTCAAGAGTCTCCTCCAGCACCATAATTCAAAAGCATCAATTCTTCGGCAATCAGTCTTCTTTATGGTCCAGCTCTCACTTCCATACATTACTACTGGGAAAACCACAGCTTTAACTATACAGATTTTTGTCAGCAAGGACTATTAGCATAAGCATATTTTGTTGCTTTCCAAAAATACAAATAAACTACCTTGCAACTATATAGATTGTCCCTCTGGATTGATCTGCTTTGTGTTCCAGCTCTACTGAATTCCAGCTAAACTAAAGTGTTCTTCAGCTGTTTTATCCTCCCACCTATCCTGGTTCTGCTCTGTTTCCACCTTAAGACAAAAGTATTGCAGTATTCAATAGAAAATCAAAATGGGTAAGAAGCACATTTCATATCCAAGGAAGCGTTGGATATCCTAGCCTGTGGAGATCATATATTTTCAGTGGTAAAGGTAAAGGGGTAACATAACAGAATACAGCATAAATCATATGAAATAATTGACAAATCATCAATAAAACAGTTAGAACCTATGGAAAAGGACCCCTGGACAGTTAAGCCCAGTCAAAGGTGACTATGGGGTTGCGGTGCTCATCTTGCTTTCAGGCTGAGGGAGCCAGAGTTTGCCCGCAGTCAGCTTTCCGGGTCATGTGGCCATCAGGACTAAACTGCTTCTAGTGCAATGGAACACCATGACAGTATCCAGCACGCACGGAAACACTGTTTACTTTCCCACCCACCGGTACCTATTCATCTACTTCCACTGGCGTGCTTTTGAACTGCTTGGTTGGCAGGAGCTGGGACAGAGCAACGGGAGCTCACTCCATCACAGGGATCCAATTGGCAAAACCAAGAGCCTCAGTGGTTTAGACCACAGCGCCACCCACGTGGTAGAACATGGTAGAATGTCATCAGTGGTAGAACATCTGCTCTGCATACAGAAGGTCCTGAATTCAGTCCCCGGTATTCTCAGGAAGGACTGCACTTAAGTTGCCTACATTATTATTGAATTTGTGATGTTTCCTTTTTTTAAAAAAAAAATGTATTCTGTACTATGTTGATAGTTTCCAGGCCCATGCAAAGGGGATTGGCAGCCAGGTATACTTTCCCCGGGTCTTGGAGGGTTAAGCTGCCCATGGGTTCCCATCAGGTACCCGTTGCTTTTTGGGTTGAATTTATAACTTTATTTTAACAAGACTCCTGACCCAGGTCTCAGACAAGCTTTGCATGGAGCCTGGTAGGGCCCAAATTCTCATCCTGCACTCTCCTGTCCTCATCTGATGCTTGAATACCTTTAGAGGCTTCATACTGAGTGGGGATCCTGTGGCCCTTTAGATTTTGTTGGACACCAGCTTCCATCAGCCCCAGCCAGGATGGCCAATGGTTGGGGGTGATTTATTTATTAAATTGATAGACCATTCTTCACCAGAAGACCAGAGTTTGGTTTACAACACACAGCTCAAATGTCCCTGCAAAATATCTAGATATCATAAACATCAAAACAATTATATAAACAATTATAGTAAGTATTACATTATAACATACTCATTCTCTTAACAGCAACAGCTTAAAAATAAGGGAGAAAAATAAAATAAATAAACAGCAGGGTATCAAAAATACACTGTATCCCCCCCCAAAAAGGTAGCTTTTAATTCTGGCCACCCACAGAAAACGATAGACTTTCCCAGTTCTCACCTGGGATTCTTCCTTTCCTCTCTCAGTCTCCCACCCTAGGAGATCTTCCCTGCCTCTCACTCAGGGTCCTTCAACAATCTATCTACCATTTTCATGTGGGTTCAACCCTTGACCCCTAATGGTATCCCAGAAAGGCGGTGTCTTCCCCTTGGGGTGAAGGTAGTTGTAAACCAACAACATCTAGTTAGAAATTCTTCTAAGATAGGGTTAGGGCTAGGGGGATGTGGGTGGCACTGTGGTCTAAACCACTGAGCCTTGGGCTTACCGATTAGAAGGTCGGTTGTTCGAATCCCTGCGACAGGGTGAGCTTCCTGTTGTTCGGTCTTAGCTGCTGCCCACCTAGCAGTTCGAAAGCATGTCAAAGTGCAAGTAGATAAATAGGTACCACTCCAGCAGGAAGGTAAATGGCGTTGCCGTGCGCTGCTCTGGTTTACCAGAAGTGGCTTAGTCATGCTGGCCACATGACCCAGAAGGTGTACGCCAGCTCCCTTGGCCAATAAAGCGAGATGAGTGCCGCAACCCGAGTTGTCTGCGACTGGACCTAACGATCAGGGGTACCTTTGCCTTTACCTACGGTTAGGGCTAAAATTAACTCTGTAACAGGCGCATGCAAAATTTATATCAGCCTATTACTAAGTACCTGTTCCTGGAGAAGAACAGTAGAAGAGGCCTGTTTCTGTCACATCGTGCTTGTGGACTTCCTGAAGGCACCTGATTGGCTGCTCCAGCAGGGCTCCTTTTAAATTAACATTAATTGTGTATATGGCTTATGAAGTAGGAAATCAGAATGAACACTTTATAGGATTCCATTTATCCAAGACAGCCTACAAAGAAAAACGCATGTTGCAAGAGTGTTTTGTCAATGATAAAATGTGCTGTTTGCAGGCACTTTAGTTGTTAATGGAGTCATTTTCCATAATGCTTTGTTTATTAATGTTGTTTTCCATGGTCTTCTAATCCCTCTGTTATTTTTGTATCAATTAAGAAATAAGGATTTACCATAAACTGGTTTTTTTTTAAAGTGGGACATTGCTCTGCAATAACAATTATGCTACTCAGAAACATAATTTTTAATCCGAGTCCAGAAGGATTATTTCACAGCAATTTAAGAGCGTAATGTTAATTAATTCCCATTAATCCTATACAGAGAAATAGTAAAATACAAAGCTGTCTTGCACTGAGTTAGACCACTGATCATGAGAGCACAAGAAGAGCCCTGTTGGAACAGGTCAAAGACCCCTCTGGTCCAGCATCCTATTCTCACAGTGGACAATCAGAAGCCCACAAGCAGGACATGAGTAGAACAGCAGTCTCCCTGCGTGTAATTGCCAACACACCCAAGAAGGGTCAAGAGGTACGACTACTCCGGTGGGAAAGTTGAATTTATTAAATGACAATTCAGAGGATCTGCAACAAACCAAATTCATCTGGGCCAAAGCAAACAAGACAACTGGGCCAAAGCAAACAAGATGAATTTTAACAGGGAGAAATGTAAAGTACTACACTTGGGCAAAAAAAAATGAAAGGCACAAATACAGGATGGGTGACACCTGGCTTGAGAGCAGTACATGTGAAAAGGATCTAGGAGTCTTGGTAGACCATAAACTTGACATGAGTCAACAGTGTGATGCAGCAGCTAAAAAAGCCAATGCAATTCTGGGCTGCATCAATAGGAGTATAGCGTCTAGATCAAGGGAAGTAATAGTACCACTGTATTCCGCTCTGGTCAGACCTCACCTGGAATACTGTGTCCAGTTCTGGGCACCACAGTTCAAGAAGGATACTGACAAGCTGGAACGTGTCCAGAGGAGGGCAACCAAAATGGTCAAAGGCCTGGAAACGATGCCTTATGAGGAACGGCTTAGGGAGCTGGGTATGTTTAGCCTGGAGAAGAGAAGGTTAAGGGGTGATATGATAGCCATGTTCAAATATATCAAAGGATGTCATATAGAGGAGGGAGAAAGGTTGTTTTCTGCTGCTCCAGAGAAGCGGACACGGACAATGGATTCAAACTACAAGAAAGAAGATTCCACCTAAACATTAGGAAGAACTTCCTGACAGTGAGAGCTGTTCGGCAGTGGAATTTGCTGCCAAGGAGTGTGGTGGAGTCTCCTTCTTTGGAGGTCTTTAAGCGGAGGCTTGACAGCCATCTGTCAGGAATGCTTTGATGGTGTTTCCTGCTTGGCAGGGGGTTGGACTGGATGGCCCTTGTGGTCTCTTCCAACTCTAGGATTCTATGATTCTATCAAATTACCGTACTTTTCCTTCTGTAAGACATCCCCATGTATAAGACGCCCCTTATTTTGGGGGACTCAAATTTAAGAAAATGGGCAGGTGATGGCTCAGAGCTTTTCGGAGGAGGATTGCCCAGAGTTGTTGTTGAGCTTTTTTTAGGGGGAATTGCCAAAAAAACACTAACCCGCACACAGCGCAAAATCTGCCTGTCACCTGTCCCCTCACCGGCAGAAGCTGAAAATCACCTGCCCTATTGCCACAGCATCAGCCATTCAACAACAGACGCTGACAGACATGGCAGCAACCAATCAAACGTCCACCCTATGCACTATCCATGTATAAGACGACCCCCACTTCTTAGCATAATTTTGACAGGAGAGAACATAGTCTTGTACACAGAAAAGTACGGTAAACCAAACTGGTGATTTGTAATAAACTGGGGTGGGGTGGGGGCATGAGTTCCACCTCACCATCTCCTGGCCATTTGCAGCCACGTGCTATGGTCCTACTGCAAGGTTTGGAAGAAAACTCCTTCCTTGCAGGGTGACCTTGAGTGAGAACCTGACACTCAAACCGTGGCCCTGCTGGCCAGCATTCAGAACAGTGTGCCTGCCAGAGGTCTAAAGGGTCTCCAACGCTTGGCTTCCCACAAGCATTTGGTTGGCCACTGTGAGAGCAAGATGCTGGACTAGGTGGAGCATTGGCCTGATCCAGCAGACTCTTCTTAAGTCTTCATTGCCATTATTACAACTTGCGGGAGCAAATTTCATAGTTTCTCTAGGCACTGTATGAATAAGAGCCAGTGTGGTGTAGTGGTTAAGAGCGGTAGACTTGTAATCTGGTGAACCGGGTTCGCATCTCGCTCCTCCACATGCAGCTGCTGGGTGACCTTGGGCTAGTCACACTTCTCTGAAGTCTCTCAGCCCCACTCACCTCACAGAGTGTTTGTTGTGGGGGAGGAAGGGAAAGGAGAATGTTAGCCACTTTGAGACTCCTTCGGTAGTGATAAAGCGGGATATCAAATCCAAACTCCTCCTCCTCCTCCTCCTCCTCCTCCTCTTCTTCTTCTTCTTCTTCTTCTTCTTCTTCTTCTCATCCCGACCCTTCCGACATTCAACTTCATTGGATGCCAGCAAATTCTCACTAGAGAGGGAGAGAAACTGCACAATTTTGTGCATCCCCCCTTTACTTACCTTTCCCATCTAGTTTGGTATTGTCTACACTGCCTGGCGGTGGCTCTCAGCCCTGTTTTGAAATGCCAGGATTGTACCTGAGATCTCATTCCTGCAGGCTTTGTGAAACACATGGCTTTTAATGAAAGGGTTGATGCTGTGCTGCTTTTATTATAATTATATGTATGGTTTTTAGCCTGGGCTAGGGCCATGACACGACCCCAACGGGGACCCCTCGGGGTGTCCCTATTTGGCTCCCCTTTGCTGGTGGTTTATCCTTAGTAGGACTCCCTACAGATGGGCGGGAGTCGAGATATAGCTAGGTTTCACCCGATGCCTAAGCCAAATCGCTCACATCTGTAACCAATAAAGTTGTGGCCTATTTTATCCCATAAACCTAAATACTCGTGTCCATGTATTTATTATCAAAGGGAACTGTGAGGCCCGGGGTCTTGGCTCACAAATAGTTTTAATGCTATCAATGTTTAATTATCTTTTTTCCTATGTTTTTAGATAGAGAGTTTTAGAGAGTTTTAGAGAGCTGTTCAATGCATTATGAAGAATGGATTTTGGACCATACTAGTTCTGAATGAAGTTGAGGGGGAAGTTATATTTGTCCTAGTAAAGCACACTAACTAACATCCTTAGTAAAAGGAGTAAACAAGCACATCCGTTATAAAGATTAATGAGATGAATTACACAGATGGGGCTAGCTACTCAAATCTGATGCCTTTTATTAACTGCTGGAGAATAAAGCTCGTACATTTACAAATATGATCTATATGCTTAATTAGTTCAAAACACCTTCTCAAATATTTTTATATGGGAAAGCAGAAGGGGATTATCAAGATTCATTTGCACAATCAGCAAACCATTCTTAGAAGCCAAAATGATCCCTTTGAGAGAATAAGAATAAGAAGAACCTCGAGTCACCTGATCTACAATTTTCAACAATTCTGTACATTGTTGTTGTTGTTGTTTAGTCATTTAGTCGTCTCCGACACTTCGTGACCCCATGGAACAGAGCACGCCAGGCACTCCTGTCTTCCACTGCCTCCCACAGTTTGGTCAGAGTCATGTTGGTCGCTTCAAGAACACTGTCCAACTATCTCATCCTCTGTTGTACAGTTCGCGACAGGCAGTTCCTGTTTGCAAAGGCTCTCCATTTCGTATACTGAGCACACAGGAACTCTTAAACATGCTCACATTTCACAGAATGCCAGGATTGGAACACTCACCCTCCCTTCCACCCTGATCAGTTCTGGGTCCTCCAATCTCCTGTGTGTGAGGGAAGCACCCTGTTGCAACAGCTTTAATAAAGATCAGGCTTACTAGCTGCTTTGCTTCTCAATATTCTCTGGTTGGTCTCTGTTATTTTCTCCTACCGATAGAGAACCTACAAAAGGACTCTATATGGGCTCTTGGGTACCCCATAAAAGAAAAGGAGCAGTTTTTTCTCACAACAACCGCTAATCTTTCTGCTGTTGCTATTCTTTTTTTGTTGTAGCACACAACGAAAACAGCTTTGCAAAACGTATCCGGCATTAACCCCATGCATATTTCATTGCGCAATTTTAATTCTCCTGTTTCAGAGTGAAAAACTATTTTTAAATGATAATGAGTATCCCTGATGTAAAAAAAAAGAATAATAAACCACACCAAATCATAACGTTTTTCATCTGTTAAGGGTCTTCCCACTTTCCCCCCTTCTCCTTCTCCTTCTTCTTTTTTTAAAAAAAATCTCTTTCAAGTCATTCGCAGCGGGCTAAGATGCCATCAGATCTTTCAAACAATCCTTGTCTTGAATAATTCCAGATTTGCTGCTGTGCGGGGGGGAAACGAGTAACATTTTGATTTACAATTAAAATGCAAAACTATATCAGACATATCAGACAGCCAGCAGTTGATACTATGTTGCATATCTCTTTTGATAGCATTCAACCTGACAGGCAGGTACATTAAAAAAAAAAATTAAAGGACTACTTGTATTATGTAGATTTGCAGAAGAAGAGTGTCAGGGCTTATCAATTGAGGAAGGGCCGGAGCTCACTGCTGGAGCACATGCTTTGAATGCCAAAAGTCCCTCCAGGTTAAAGCAGTAAAACATCCCTCCCTACAAATACAGGAGGGGCACTAAAATCCTGGAGAGCTGCTGCCAGTCAGTATGGGCAATATTAAGAGAAGAAGAGTTTGGATTTGATACCCCGCTTTAATCACTACCCGAAGGAGTCTCAAAGTGGCTAACATTCTCCTTTCCTTTCCTCCCCCACAACAAACACTCTGTGAGGTGAGTGGGGCTGAGAGACTTCAGAGAAGTGTGACTAGCCCAAGGTCACCCAGCAGCTGCATGTGGAGGAGCGGGGACACGAACACGGTTCACCAGATTAGGAGACTACCACTCTTAACCACTGCACCACACTGGCTCTCAGCTAGATGAAACAATTGTCTTTTTGTTGTTGTTGTTCAGTCATTCAGTCGTGTCCGACTCTTCGTGACCCCATGGACCAGAGCACGCCAGGCACGCCTATCCTTCACTGCCTCTCGCAGTTTGGCCAAACTCATGTTAGTAGCTTCGAGAACACTGTCCAACCATCTCATCCTCTGTCGTCCCCTTCTCCTTGTGCCCTCCATCTTTCCCAACATCAGGGTCTTTTCCAGGGAGTCTTCTCTTCTCATGAGGTGGCCAAAGTACTGGAGCCTCAACTTCAGGATCTGTCCTTCTAGTGAGCACTCAGGGCTGATTTCTTTGAGAATGGATAGGTTTGATCTTCTTGCAGTCCATGGGACTCTCAAGAGTCTCCTCCAGCACCATAATTCAAAAGCATCAATTCTTCGGCGATCAGCCTTCTTTATGGTCCAGCTCTCACTTCCGTACATTACTACTGGGAAAACCATAGCTTTAACTATACGGACCTTTGTCGGCAAGGTGATGTCTTTGCTTTTTAAGATGCTGTCTAGGTTTGTCATTGCTTTTCTCCCAAGAAGCAGGCGTCTTCTAATTTCGTGACTGCTGTCACCATCTGCAGTGATCATGGAACCCAAGAAAGTGAAATCTCTCACTGCCTCCATTTCTTCCCCTTCTATTTGCCAGGAGGTGATGGGACCAGTGGCCATGATCTTAGTTTTTTTGATGTTGTCTTAGGTAAAGGTAAAGGAGCCCTGGATGGTTAGGTCCAGTCAAAGGTGACTATAGGGTGTGACGCTCATCTTGCTTTCAGGCTGAGGGAGCCGGTGTGTGTCCACAGACAGATTTCCGGGTCATGTGGCCAGCAGGACTAAACTGCTTCTGGTGCACGAAGGACCGTGACAAGTGCCAGAGCACATGGAAATGCCGCTTACCTTACCGCCACAGCGGAGGAACCTATTTATCTACTTGCACTGGCGTGCTTTCAAAACGCTAGGTTGGCAGAAGCTGGGACAGAGCAATGGGAGCTCACTCCGTTGCAGGGATTCGGACCATCGACCTTCCGATCGGGAAGCCCAAGAAGCTCAGTGGTTAGACCACATCACCACCTGCATCCCCTAGAACAATGGTCAAGGCAGGTTCCTAATTCTCATAAAAATGATTCACAGCCTTGAAAGCTGTTTTCCAGGGAGAGATGCCATGAAATGGATCAGAAAATGATGCAAGTGCTTGGACATGTAAAGTTGTGAAGGATTTCTGGGAGATGATATATAAGAAAATGAAGAGAGGAAAAAAGTTTTAGAAGACTTTTATAAAAAGATCAGAATCCTTTTTTTTATTAGGAATAATAGGAAATGATGTCCCCACAGACCAAAATAATTTATTTCTTTATGCAATCACAACAGACCGAATGATATATGCTCAGAAATGGAGAAAAGGAATAACACCCAAAAAAGAGAGGAATGGCAGATGAAATTGATGGCACATGTAGGATTAGCAAATTTAACTAATGGAATAAGAGATCAGGAAGATGGAATATTTAAGGGAGAGTGGAGAAGGTTTGCAAATTACCTGAAGAATCATGTTAAACAGGTTAAAGCGTTAGTGGGGTTGGAGTAAATTAAGCCGTTTAAAGTATATAAAGATAAAATACATATTTTGTTATGTGCAAATGGCTTTAGATAACTATTAGGCCCATGAATTACCATATAGCATATAAAGGTAAAGGCACCCCTGACCATTAGGTCCAGTCGCGAAAGACTCTGGGGTAACGGCACTCATCTCGCTTTATTGGCCGAGGGAGCCGGCGTACAGCTTCCGGGTCAAGGGGCCAGCATGACTAAGTCGTTTCTGGCGAACCAGAGCAGCGCATGGAAACACCGTTTACCTTCCTGCTGGAGCAGTACCTATTTATCTATTTGCACTGTGTGCTTTCGAACTGCTAGGTTGGCAGGAGCTGGGACCGAAAACAGGAGCTCACCCCTCGCGGGGATTTGAACTGCCGACCTTCTGATCGACAAGCCCTAGGCTCTGTGGTTTAACCCACAGCGCCACCCGTGTCCCTAATAGCATATATTCAACACAAAAAACAGTGACAATTTGTTGTTGACAAAGGACAGCTGGACATATAAAGGGGCCCCATTACCTTCAGTAGCTTAGGGCCTCATGAAACCTAAACCCGGCCCTGATCCTGGGGGCACACAAATGAGTTCCCACCCAAGTTTTATAAAAACCTGACCAAAAACACTCATCCACCCCACTCACACAGGAAACCAAAGATCACCACAGCCAACCACAAATGAACAATCACATCCTACACCAACCCCGACCTCTCTCACCACCAAAGGAACACAAGTGAACAACAGAGAACCTGCACAAACAACGCTGACACCAAACCCTACATATATTAAGTAAAATAGAAACATCGTCACCCCACCCCACCCATCTCCCCATCCCACCCACCTCTTTCCCCCTTTTCTTCCTAATGTCTCAACAAACGAAATTGACTTGTAAAAATGTTACATGGAAAAAATATGAGAGAGACATTGCACTACCTTTGTAAATCAAGAAAACCCTTATTAAAAAAATAAAAAACAGAACCTTGCTCAAAAATAAAAATAAAAACACAATATGCTTTTTCTCAAGCAAAAGCAGCCTTCTGTATTTTCCATTCTCTTATTTCCCCTCAAAAATTATCTTTGCCAAATAGTTATGAGGCATAGAAATAGAATAAAAAGTCAAACCTGAGCATAGGGAAGAAAAAGCAAGCTGGATTCCTGGAGCTTTCAGTGGATTCATTCATTATTGAATGCACACAAAACACACACACAAACACAAACACACACACAACACACGCTGACAAAGCAATTCTTCCAAATGACTTTTCCCCTTCCAGGATTGTATCATTAGTATTACAAACTCAACCCGCATACCGATGAGCCAAAGGTTTTTGTTTCTTTATATAAAATATTTTTTGTGGGCCTAAATATATTACAATATTGTCAAATATTGTCATCAGCCAAAGCAACAGAGGCAAATGTGCAGTTCAAAGCCATTCTCCAAATATAAATGCATTGTGTCATAGTCAAGCTAAGTTTCACCAGTTGTTTCAGATTTAAAAGGGTCTTTTTTTTAAGAATAATAGAAAAACAGCTCATCCTTGTGATTGATTTGCTTGGGGGGGGGCTGGGGGGAGATCCCACAGTAAATCTTCTCTCTGGGGCTGCTGAAGCAGTTTCTGTGGCTTAAAGCGCTTTTCATCAGTTTCAATGGATGTGCCAGCTGTGACCAAACTTGGAAACGGATCCCTTAGCCACAATTAACCATGCTCAGGTGGTTGCCTACTATTTGGGCTGCATTTTCTGGAGGGCTTCCTCTAAAAATGACGCGGAACTCGCTCTGGCAAGAGGCAGGGATGGCCACCAGTTTGGGTGGCTTCAAAAACAATTGGACAAATTCACGTTGGAGAGGGCAATCAATAGTATCTAATCATTATAGCTAGGCCCTTCCTCCATGCTCAGAAACAGTATAAAGCTTCTAAATATCACACAGGAGGGGGAGAGTTCTCTTTGATGGGAAACGGTTAAGAGGAAATGTTAATTATATTTAAGCCCCTAGAGACCTACACATCTTGGTGAACACAGAGGGGAAAACCAGTTGGTGCCCAGATTTAAAATTTGTGGGGCTTTCCTGATTTCCCCCACCACTGTTAGGGCGCCAACAAGTTGGCATGCTGAAGTGCAGCAGTCACAGTCAGATAAGCCGAGGTCAAACTGTCCGGGTCAGAAGCCATCTGAAGTCAGGAACAGTCCAAGTCAGGAACCAGCCAAGTCAGTCAAGAACAAGCCAGGAGTCAGGAACACAGGAACAGAACAAGCAAGAGCAACCACGCACTCAGCACAGCAGTTGCAGGTGCTAGCGAAGGGAGCAGCCGGCCTTTCTTAAGTAGCCGGCCTGTAACCACGTCTCTTACGAGTTGCAGCTGCCTCTAATTGTTCCCTGCGTCTCTCAGCTCTACGCTCTACAGCTGAGAAGGGAGGAGGGGAGGGGCCCTGTCTGTTTCTCTCCTCACAAGGACCTGATTCTGGCTCAACTTCTTCCTCTTCCTGTTCTGGTCTTTCCCCCCTCCATCTGACTCTTCCTCTTACAAGGAGTGCCGCCACCAGTCTTCTTCAGGTATGAACTCTTCCATTTCACCAGGTTCTTCCGTGGGTCCCTCGCCGGGGGGGGGGGCTCTATTTTGAGGGGAGGAGACCAGAACTGTACAATGAGCCCCCTTCTCTGCTCTGCACAAATTAAATCTTGCCCTGTGCTAATCAACCCTACCACATTTAAGAAAAAAATATAAAAATTCCTTCCAGTAGCACCTTAGAGACCAACTAAGTTTGTTCTTGGTATGAGCTTTCGTGTGCATGCACACTTCTTCAGATACACATTTAAGCAAAACAGACATTGTCTACTGATTAAAACTCCAGCCCTCACCAAACCAGATAAAGTATTACGTAACTGACCAAGGAGCAATTCATTTTGTGTAAGACTTCAAGTGACTCCCTGGATCTTTTAATACAGATTATGAATCCTACTGGTTCATGTCTTCTTCAGTTTTGTACATGTGCTTTGGACGGCTCTTTCAAGTGAGGATGCTTTGATAGCAGCAACAGGGGTGATATTCATCCTTTTTCTTCTTTCCCCCATCAGATACCTTTGAAACCCTGGCTTAATTGCAAGTTTTCTCCACTCAGTGGAGGATGTTCGGCATTAATCTACAAAGGTGAACTGATAGCACAGTTTTAATATCCAGACTTGGTCACTCTTAAACAGCTGAGCTGTCTCCACGGGTCAAACAATACCTTACCAGATGACCAAGATTACTTGAAAAACATGAAAGGCTGAAATAGAATAAAATGATACAGAAGCAGAAAACATCACTTTACTTTCTACCATTGCTATTACTAAACAGAAACTTTAATGGACCTGATTTCTGTGGCACAGCAAATGTTAAGTAAAATTGTTTAAACTGGAAAATGCCTGTATGGATGTTGCTAACAGTTTAACATTGGATAATTTCATTGGAAGGGTGTGGGGGGGGGAGATAAAGGACCCCCGGATGGTTAAGTCCAGTCAAAGGTGACTATGGGGTTGTGGCATTCATCTCACTTTCAGGCTGAGGGAGCCGGCATTTGTCCACAGACAGCTTTCTGGGTCATGTGGCCAGCATGACTAAACTGTTTCTGGCACAATGGAATACCGTGACAGAAACCAGAGTGCATGAAAACACCGTTTTACCTTCCCGCCGCAGCAGTGCCTATTTATCTATTCACACTGGCATGTTTCGAACTGCTAGGTTGGCAGAAGCTGGGACAGAGCAACAGGAACTCACCCCATCACAGGGATTTGAACCACTGGCATTTTGATCAGGCAAGCCCAAGGGGCTCAGTGGTTTAGACCACAGCGCCACCCGCATCTAGTCCAACCCTCTGTGATGCTGGAACCTCTTTGCCCAACACAGAGCTCAAACCCACGACCCTGCGATTAAGAATCTCATGCTCTACCAACTGACCTATCCTTCAAATTCACCATTACCTACACAGAATTGTTGGAGGTGTAAAGAAGGGGAAGGTACATTTTATCATATGCGGTGGGATTGTAAGATTATTTTTAAAAATTTGGAAATGATATACAATGAATTAAAAAAATGTTTAAAATAACATTTGTCAAAAAAAAACAACCAAGAAGCTTTTCTCTTATGTATTTTAGGACAAGAGTTGTCGAAAGATAAAAGGACATTATTCATGTATGCTACAACAGCAGCAAGAATCTTAATAGCTCAAAATTGGAAGACTGGAGAAGTACCATCAAAAGCACAATGGCAAGAAAAGTTGATGAACTATGCAGAGTTAGCAAAGTTAATGGACAAACTGCGTGAAAAGGACAATAGTGACTTTGAAAAAGAATGGGAACCCTTTACAATATATTTGCAGAAACAACTGAAAGAAATGGTCTCACTGGCAGGATTTAAATAAACATTTACAATTTTATTCACAGAGAACAAGAAATACAACAATGTGATAACATAATATTGTATATAAACAGCAGAATTTATCATCTGATGTAATAAACCAGAAATGGTAGTTGAGGGAAGTCAACAGGGAGGGGGGATTGGAAAACGTATGTTTAGCAATGATATTGGATATTTGTTTTGAGAAAAGAAAATCAATTAAAAATATTTTTTAAAAAAGAAAAGAAAAGAAAAAGACCACACTAAGCTAGAAGGAAGCTCTCCAAGCCTCTAGCTGGGTTGATAATTAACTGTTGATGTTCTCTGCTAGCACTCACATGAGTGTTTAACCTTAGATCAGGTGAGGGTATTCAATTGCAAGTCTCCAACAGGAAGTTGGTTCTTAGTCTTTCTCTGGACCCCACAGAGAACAAAATGATGTGATAATGGCTCTCCAGGAGCTGCATAGTCTTAGGCTTATTTCAGCTCTGATCATTTCTCGATCCACTTTCTCCATACCGTGAAAAGCTCCAAATGTTTTAACCTTTCCTTAGTTCTTTGCTTTTCCGTTCTCCAAATAATGTCTGCAATCAACTCCCCACTACCATTCCAAGCAGCAATGCATGTTCTCACAAAACCTTAAACCCCTTAGAAAGTTCCTGGGGGGAGGGGGGGCACGACACCTTAGATCCAATGGGAACAATTATTTCAGAAACTTTGCCACTGCCGAGTTCCTTCTTTGTATTTTTCCAAAGTCATAATGATGGAGAGCTTGAAAGGTCTAAGCTTGTAAATCCTCCATTCATAACGTTGATTATGGATGAATAAAGCACATCAGAGGCCAACTCTTCATGTTTAATTGCTAAAAAGAGCAGCAGTGAATCAGGTAATTGCATAATGAAGGACAGTGGGGGGAAACACTGTGATTTTCTAAGCAATCGTCAGATCTTGAATAGAAGACGAGGAAGATAAAGCGTTCTGGGTTAGTCTAAACTTTCTAGTAGTTCTGTTTGCTTAGCCTGAGAATTCTAGATGCATCTGAAATGAGGTAGGGCCATAGCTCAGTGGCAAAGAACCTGAGTGGAAGTCAGAAGAACTCAGGTTCATCTCCAGGTAGGGCTGGCAGTCTCCTTGAACAGTCACTGCCAGTCAGCACAGCCAATACATTCAGATGTTTCTATGCACAAACTCATATACCCCCCCATCCAGACAAGTAATATGCCTTATCACAGGGCAAGAATACATTTCAGCCAGGAAAAGAGGAGAGTGTGAAGCCTTCTTCTGAAGATGGTGTTTACTTGCGGGTAAATCACCCATTGGCACATAAATTCTGATGCTGTCACTACTTCTGCTACCACCAGGAAAGCCCACTCAGACCCATCAATGGGGGGGGCATCAAAGTGAACACTGAAGCCTATTCTGATGTAGAATCATAGAATTGGCAAGTTGGGAGGGACCCTGAGGGTCATGTAATCCAACCGTCTACAATGCAGGAATCTCAACTAAAGTATTCATAACGTTTGGCCATCCAACCTCTGCTTGTTGTTCAGTCGTTCAGTCGTGTCCGACTCTTCGTGACCCCATGGACCAGAGCACGCCAGGCACGCCTATCCTTCACTGCCTCTCGCAGTTTGGCCAAACCTCTGCTTAGAAACCTCCAATTAAGGAGAGTATGAAGCATGGCTGGTGTGGCCTAGGCAGAGTCTCAAGGACCAGATTAAAAGACCTGGAGGGCTGTATCTCTCCCCGCCCCCCAGGGTTTTAGATTCCCTATCCCTGCCTTACAGCCCAAGTTTTGGTTTTTCCTGCTAAGCATTTTTCAATGCAGGGCTTGTGAATTTGGGTGAATTCATGTCTTAAGAGCCAAATACTTGACTCAGCAGCTGCAGAAACCTCAGCTCTGGACCCCACACTGAATGTAAGCAAGCTGCTTGTCTTGTAGAATTTCACCGCTGGCTCTGGTACTTCCACCACGGAGGGTTCCAGGGTGTATTTTATTCTGCTACAGCTGTGCAATAAAGTCTCTCACAAGGGTAGTCTGTGTCTCCAAGCAAGAACTCAATAAGTTAGTGTCCTTGCTCATTGATTCCTCCCTGTTTGAGTCTCCCAATTAGACTCTGATCAACAACCCCTTTCCCTGGGTGTTTGCCTTCAAAGCTTCTGTAATCAGCAGATCATGCTCTGGCGCACAGACAAGATGCTCTGGCTATAGATAGCTCCAGGGGTCATTATCCCTGACTCTTCCTGTTCAATATGCTGGAGCTTCTCCGAAGCAAATAAAAATGGGCAAGGCAGAGAGCCCAAAACCAAGAAAATGGGTGCTAAACTTTCTAGGTGACATATCTACCGATAGGAATGCACAAATTGATGGGAGAAATTAGATTGTGCACACAGAGAGCCCTGGACAAAGTCAACTGTGGGAACACAACACAAGGAATACAAGAAACTTCAATATACCAAGTCAGATCCTTGGTCGCAGAGTCACAGAATCACAGAGCTGGAAGGGACCACAAGGTCCATCTAGTAAAGGACCCCTGGACAGTTAAGTCCAGTCAAAGGCAACTATGGGGTTA
>OFHU01001988.1:0-24413 GCA_900245905.1 Lacerta viridis
CCTGGCGTGCTCTGGTCCATGGGGTCACGAAGAGTCGGACACGACTGAACGACTGAACAACAACAAAAGTAGACAACTAGTGTGCCTCTTCTTGTTTTTTGGAACATGGAACGAAATCTTGGCCAAGGGGTAGAAGCAGGAACTGCTGTGATTGTAGACCAGGTAGTTGTTTGGCTCTCTCTGTGCCCCTGAAAGTCAGGAAGCTTCTGAGCATTCCAAGGTCAGTTGCCATTTAAGGAGAGAGTACTGGAGATCTGTGGTGTCTTTTCCTAGAAATATTCAAGTAGCTTCTTTTTTTTGCCATACATTTTTAAGAAGAGTGACCATGAGCCTCAAGGCCTAACTGAACACATTCCAATAAATGCATAGCATGCAACATTGGCCAGTGGTTTTTATTTATTTTTTATTTTTAAGTAATACTGAAAGGGGGTTTCATAATGTACGGAGGGAAGGCACATTGCTCTTCCAGCCACAATCCTCAGCACACTCAGGGGTCAGCAAACTTTTTCAGCAGGGGGCCGGTCCACTGTCCCTCAGACCTTGTGGGGCCGGACTATATTTTTTTGGGGGGGGGAAATGAACGAATTCCTATGCCCCACAAATAACCCAGAGATGCATTTTAAATAAAAGGACACATTCTACTGATGTAAAAACACGCTGATTCCCAGACCATCCACGGGCCGGATTGAGAAGGCAATTGGGCCGGATCTGGCCTCCGGGCCTTAGTTTGCCTACCCATGGCATACTTCTGCTCACTGATGGAAATTACTCTTAGAAAAACAGCTTCTGGGCACCAACGGACACTTTCATCTTAAGGAAATTGCACTGCAAGGGGTGTGGGGGATAGGATTTTGATAGGGATCGCAGCTGGGGAGGGAAGAGCTAAACCTTCCCCCTCCCTACACATTGTGGTCCCAGTGAAAATCACCACCCTTTCAAGTAGCAGCTTTAAGAATCACCTACTACCCACCCACATTGAAAGCACTTGCATCCATTTAATGCAACCTGTTGTTAGTCCTCAGGTATAAACTTGCATTCCTGGCTTTTTAGATCCAGCCGCATGGGTGATTCTTATCCAAGAGATAGGAGCCAGTGTGGTGTAGTGGTTAAGAGCGGTGGACTCGTAATCTGGTGAACCGGGTTCGTGTCTCCACTCCTCCACATGCAGCTGCTGGGTGACCTTGGGCTAGTCACACTCTCAGCCCCACTCACCTCACAGAGTGTTTGTTGTGAGGAAGGGAAAGGAGAATGTTAGCCGCTTTGAGACTCCTTCGGGTAGTGATAAAGCGGGATATCAAATCCAAACTCTTCTTCTTCTTCTTCTTGCACAGTTGCGAGAAAGCTTACGGGTGGCAAGAATGTGTGTGTTGGCCTGACTGCATGGGTCTCCCTAGTTGTGTGGATCTGACACCTCCCCTCCTAAACGGTTCAAGAATGAATTCAGAAAGCAGCTCTCCAGGAAAATGACATTGCTTACCTCTGGAGGGTCATTGCTCAGAGTTGTGTCAGTCTGGGAGCCATCTACTGGGCGGGCAACAGCATCCGTCTCATCAGCAGGAATGGCATGAGGTCCAGAAGGATGGAGAACATCTTCAGCAGAAGGTTCTTCACCTTCTTCAAGTGGCAAGAGGAGTTCTTCCCTGAGAGGGCTGGGAGAAGGAGGGCTTTGATCAGAAAAGCCTCCCTTTCCCTCTTCGTCTCCTCCTTCTCTTTCTACAAGAGAATTGATCTTCTCTATTTCCGCAGCTACAACCCCTTTTTCTTCATCATGGTTTGGGTCGTCTGCAGCCTCTGGTCTTTTGACACCTGCCGACTTCTCTTTGGAATAAGGAGCTGTTTTCCCAACAGCCTTCTTCTGTTTTGGTTTCCCTGCAAAAAGACAAACACACACACACAACGATGACACAGGAGCTGCGCCTGAGATTATCTCGTGAAACTATTGCACAAGGTTTTCTGGGCATGCAAAATATTTTTTTAAAAAATGCTAGGGCCAAACTATGTGTTATACAAATACAGTCGTAACTTGGAAGTCGAACGGAATCCGGTATGATTATATTTGTATGACACATAGTTTGGCCCTAGCATTTTTTAAAAAATCTGTTCGACTTCCAAAACGTTCGGAAACCAAAGCGCGGCTTCTGATTGGCTGCAAGAAGCTCCTGCAGCCAATTGGAAGCCCCGTGGGACATTCGGGTTCCAAAGAACGTTCGCAAACCAGAACACTCACTTTCGGTTTTGCGGCGTTCGGGAACAAAAACGTCCAAGTACCAAGACGTTCGGGATCCAAGGTACGACTGTACTTGTTTAATGGTAGCAGATATATAAACGTGCGCACGCACACATACACACATACCCTAATATCACATAAAAGGAAGTGTGGCATAGTGGTTGGAGTGTTGGACCATGACCTGGGAGACCAGGGTTCGATTCCTCACTCAGCCAGGAAGCTCACAGAGTGACCATGAGCCACCCACCATCTCTTAGCCTGACCCACCTTATAGGGTTGTTGTGAGGAGGAAATGGGGAGGAGGAGAACCGTGTACCTTGAGCACCTTGGAAGAAAAAGGTGGTATAGGAATGTAATAAATAAAATAAAACAACACAATTTGCCTGGGGAGAAGGCAATGGAGAGCAGAGAAGCAGGGGAGGGGGATGCTTTTTTGGGGTGCTTCCAGATGGGGGGCTCTGTGTGCAAGCAGGCCGCTGAGATATTACAGATGGGCTGTTACTTGTCGATTTCCCACGGAAAGAGTAAATCTGAATTAAATTGGGGGGAGGGACGATAACTGGGGGGGGGGGAATCTTAATGCAACAACAATCATTGAATGCAACAACATCATGTGGAGAGCAGCAACAGATCCCAGGAAGGGAAATCTGCTGTGGAAAAAATGACAGGTTTCTGGAACGGTTAAGCAACCCTTTGCTGCTTGTTGGTTCTTAACCTTCCCAAAGTGGCTTTTCATTATTATTACTGTTTTTAAACTGGCTACCAAGATACCATCGCAGTTTGGCCCTCCTTCTACAGCATAAATCCTCAGAGTGTGTGCCATGCGTGATTTTCTAGTGAGCCACAAGAATCAATAATGGCAGTCTCTAGTGAGCTCAGTGCCGTCACAGGCAAAATAGAGGACACCAAAAGGACTCATGGCTGTGGCACGGTTCGGCAATCCTCGGCAATAATTCTGCCTCTTCTCTGCGTTGGGTGTGATGCAGGGTGCGATCCTGAACACACTTTCTAGTGAGGAAGCCCCACGGAAAACAGTGGGACTTACTTCTGGCAGTTTGCATTTCTTAGTGCAGATAGTATCGATCTGATGTAGGGAGATCTTTCCTATTCTACTTAATTCAAGAGGGTTCTGGAAGCTTCTCTGGGTGAAAGAAACAAGCAGAAGGTTCCTGATGTTTGGGTTATTCCTTCAGAAAGCTGAGTATAGCAGATGTTCGGGTTGTGAACGCGATCTGCGTGGAAGGCGCATTCGCAACCCGCGCAGCTGTGTCTGCGCATGTGCGACGCAATCCAACGCTTCTGCGCATTCGCAATGCGCAATTTAGCACTTCTGTGCATGTGCAAGCGCCGAAACACGAAAGTAACCCATTCCAGTACTTCCAGGTTTGGCGTGTTCACATCCTGAAAACGCGCAACCCGCAGTGAGCGCAACCCGAGGTATGACTGTATAGCGGCTTTATACTGGTTCTGTTATCTCTTTTGTCAAGGTCATGTTTCATTCTCTTTCTTTTTTTCTAAAATTTTAAAATTAAATTTTACATTTTTTATCTGTAATATCAAATAACACAAAATACTATACTTCCTCTTCTGGTGAGGCCAGAAGGAGCCTGGGTTTCATTCTCTTTCTTTTTTTCTAAAATTTTAAAATTAAATTTTACATTTTTTATCATAATAACGTAATATCAAATAACACAAAATACTATTTAAAAAACCCGCCCCCTAGACTTCCTCTTCTGGTTTTTTACATCTTAACTTCTCCTGCATTCTTTATATCTTAATAACAGATTTTTTAAATTAAATATTGTTATGCTCTTATCGTTTTAACATTGTCCTTATAATTTCTGTATTTGTTTTGTTAACATTCTCTTTCTGTATTTGTTTTTCTTTCTTTCTTTTTCTTTCTTTCTTTCTTTCTTTCTTTCTTTCTTTCTTTCTGGTGTGGTGTTCTGTACATAGTGTTAAGGTTCAGTCTTATTATACACTTGTAAGTTTTAAGCTAAGTCTGCTGCAACTGGATTTCCTATGGACTGTGCCAATCCTGAACATATTGGATTTGTGACCGTTATGCTCACTTGCCTTCAGTAGCCTTAAAGCTCTGCTGGATGAAATGTTAGAGATTTCAGAGTTGCCTACATGCAGAAATGCAGCTGTCTTATCTCCAAGCAATTAAGTAATTAACTAGTTGGCAGAAAGCCCAGATCTGCTCTCTCTCAGACCCTTAGCAACGACCTTGTGATTGGTCAATGAGTTCCTGATAAGGTGAGCTCTGTGTGAGAGCTTTGTGGTTAGTGTGGTTAGTGTGTGGAGCAGAGAAAGTGGTCAGTGTAGAGAGAGAGAGAGAGACAGAGAGGAAAGATTTTATGTTTTGTTTCTTTTATTTTGTAAAGTCTGTAAATAGTAACTTATGGATGCTAGTTGCTTCAATCAATAAATACTGTATATAGTTATCCAGTGAGTTGCTGAGTTCCTGCGTTGAGCTGTCTAGTCAATTTCACAACAGCCAGAAAAGTCTGCGTCTAACTCAGCGGTGTCCAGGAAGTCTGCGTCTAACTCTGCGGTGTCCAGGAATACGTTATACTCCTGACACTAAATCTTAAGATGAAATGCCTCTGGTTTATTTTTCTGGGAATCCTGCAATGTTCAAATTTTTACCCTGCTAACTATACATTGGAATCTGCTCCGGATCAATATTGAGTAGAATTCCAATGACAACATCTGCTTAAAACATGTCTAGAACAGTGTTGTCAGATCGGGCGGATCCACACCACACTTTTAAATCACATTCAAGGCATGCGACTCATCCCAGGGAATCCTGGAAACTGTAGCTTACCCCTCACAGAGCTATAGTTCCCAGCACCCATAACAAATGACAGTTCTCAGGAGTCTTTGGGGAGAAACCCCCCCCTTTTTTTAATGCATGTTGACTGTTGAATCCATGGGTAGGCAAACTAAGACCTGGGGGCCAGATCTGGCTCAGTCGCCTTCTCAATCCGCCCCACGGATGGTCCAGGAATCAGTGTGTTTTTACATGAGTAGAATGTGTCTTTTATTTAAAATGCATCTCTGGGTTATTTGTGGGGCCTGCCTGGTGTTTTTACATGAGTAGAATGTGTCCTTTTATTTAAAATGCATCTCTGGGTTATTTGTGGGGCCTGCCTGGTGTTTTTACATGAGTAGAATGTGTCCTTTTATTTAAAATGCATCTCTGGGTTATTTGTGGGGCCTGCTGGTGTTTTTACATGAGTAGAATGTGTTTTTACTTTTATTTAAAATGCATCTCTGGGTTATTTGTGGGGCCTGCCTGGTGTTTTTACATAGAATGTGTCCTTTTATTTAAAATGCATCTCTGGGTTATTTGTGGGGCCTGCCTGGTGTTTTTACATGAGTAGAATGTGTCCTTTTATTTAAAATGCATCTCTGGGTTATTTGTGGGGCCTGCCTGGTGTTTTTACATGAGTAGAATGTGTCCTTTTATTTAAAATGCATCTCTGGGTTATTTGTGGGGCACAGGAATTTGTTCTCCCCCCCAATATATATATATATATATTCTGGCCTCCCACAAGGTTTGAGGGATAGTGGACCGGCACCCTGCTGAAAAAGTTTGCTGACCCCCCTGGTTGAATCCTTCACAAAGGAACAACATTCAGTTTTTAAATGGCTTTTTCCTTTACCTACAACAAAATCTGTCCGTTTATCTTTCTTGAGCGTCTTCTTCTGCACTTTCAATACAGCTCCCGTTCTCACCGATTCAGATTTCTTCTGCCCTGTCTTTGCTTTGTCCTCAACAACACTTGCAGCCTGTTAGAAAAGAAAGAAAAAGGATGTTGAGTGCAGGGTGGGATAACAGAAAGAGATTTAGTGCATAACCAAATACCATATATACTTGAGTATAAGCCTAGTTTTTCAGCACACTTTTTCTGCTTTAAAAGCTTGCCCTCGGCTTATACTCAAGTCAACCATTCCTTAAGAAGTGTACAAGAACGGTGGTTCTTTACTCTCCCCAGGCAGCTTGTTCCATTCCTGAACTGCTCACATAAATGCAAACTTTAGACCCCAGAAGGCAGAAAGCCTATCAGTTAAGGAAGTATTAAAACCCCACAGGTGCTCACTTTCCCTGGCTCCTGCTTAAACAGGACAGGATCCCAGCCTTCTCTGTATAACACAAGGGAACATTGCGCTGTGAGTTAAACCACAGAGCCCTAGGGCTTGCTGATCAGAAGACGGGGTGAGCTCCACAGCAGCAAGAGGAAGAGGAAGAGGAAGGAGCAGCCCAAAGGGCTGCTTTGGGCTGCTCGTTCCTCCTCTACCACAGTGGCAAAGGTGAACCGGCTTATACTTGAGTCAATAAGCTTTCCCACATTTTTGTAGGGAAATTAGGTGCCTCGGCTTATATTTGGGTCGACTTATACTCGAGTATATACGGTATAGGTTAGCATAGCACATTTTTGTTTGGGTAGAAATTTTAAAATTTAATTGTTAAAGAGTTCTTCTTTTCTTTTCTGCTTTGGCGATCACTCGTAGCCAAGTAAGATGGTCTTCCGTGAACAGGGCCGGATTTAGGTTGGATGAGGCCCTAAGCTACTGAAGGTAATGGGGCCCTTTATATGTCCAGCTGTCCTTTGTCAACAACAAATTGTCGCTGTTTTTTGTGTTGAATATATGCTATATGGTAATTTATGGACCTAATAGGTATCTAAAGCCATTTGCACATAACAAAATATGTATTTTATCAAAGTAATTGTTGAACTGAAATACAATTAAGAAGTATATTAATAGTGAAATACAATTAAGAAGTATATTAATAGTGAAATAATTATTAAGCTCTAACTGTATGTAGGTTTTATTTTATTTGTTTTTTATCTTATATTTTGGAAATGTACATCCATTTTTTTTCCTTTAAATTTTTTTGGGGGCCCAAGAGAGTGGGGCCCTAAGCTATAGCTTGTTTAGCTTATACGTAAATCCGGCACTGTACATGAACACAGTCTTAACAGCGAGTCCGCAAGTGACTGTGGAGGTCAATTCTGGATCCACACATCCTTCCACAGTGGAGACATAGGTTTCCAGGTGGGAGGTGATCACAGTGAGGGTTTGCCAAGCATGCCTTCTGTTGTGTCGTGGGTTCTGATAGCAAGAAGTCCAGCAACACTTCTTAGTGAACAGCTCTTTATTGTAAGGGATAAGACAAGACTGGGGATAGGGGGTAGGGAAAGCTCTATTTATAGACACATTGGGACTGAGGGAAAAGATACATTTTAGCGGGAACCAATAATATTCAAACTTTCCGGCGGGACCCAATCAGGCTGTGGATTGTGATTGAACACTTCAAATTGACCAATACAATACTTTACCCTGCTGCCAGAATATCTTATTTAATTGAAATTCGCGATTACAACTTAAGGGTTCTTTCATATTCAAACGCGGTGCCATTTCTTTCGACTGAATGTTCGATGAATTATGCGGAGGTGCACATTCTCGAAGGGATTAGATAACTAACAACACTGTTCGTAAAGTCTGTTCTCATAAATGATGGATGTTGAGGTTGGTCCTGCAGGAACAGTCAGTGTGGGAGCGCTTATTTCCCATTGATATGTCGGTGTTTATACTCTTTCAACACCAATTGTGTTGTTCTTTCAAAGATCGCTCACGTTTTGAGAGACTCTGGGGAGGATGCTGTTCTTTGTTAAGATAATTTATCTATTTCTAATGAAGTGGTGGTTGCTGCCTTTTGGAGGTAAATTTGGAAGCAGAAGGCCATAGTTAGTAATTAATAGTGTGAGTTCTTGTGACGGACTTGGAGGATACACTAGTTTCATCTGATGTGGCATGGTCTCCCGGTAGGAATTTTGATATAATCTTCCAATATGGTCTACTTTTGCGATTGCTTCATCTGCTCTCCCCTTTATGATCTCCTTCTTGATCATTCTTGTTGTCTTTTATAGTATATTTGATATTATTTAAAGTAATTTTCTTCTCTTGTATCTCTTAGTGTTGGATTTCCTAAGCGTTTATATGTACAGAAATTTACTAACTCTATATTTTAAAGGGTGGGTTTCAATATTTAATCTTATCTGGTTTCTTCTGAACTCCGATCATTGAGAGGCAATGGGCCGAAGGTACTTAGTTACCAGGGGGTTTAAGGTAGACATCACAAGTTTTTATAGGCGATACTATTATGTCGATAACCATGTTCTGTTTAAAAAAAGGAAATCATGCGAGGCAGTAATCTTAATATGGCGATGAGGCAAAAACTCAGGCAACGTTTGTTGTTTGGATATGAATTTTGTGATTAGTAGCATGCCCCTACTTCTTAAGCTACAGAACGATAAGAACACATTAGCAAAATGAAAGGGAACGACGCTTGGTTGTTGGCGCTGAGTGGGCTTTATAACTGGGAAAGGGGCAAATGCTTCTTTGCTTTTCTTTTTTTTAATTTTTTAAATAAATCTTTATTGAGAATTGTAACATTCATACATTAAAAACAATGCACAACAAAACAAACCTCACACACACACATAACCATAATACATCAAAAAGAAATTTGAACAAAACAAATCGTACATATTCATTCATTCAATCATGCTATCTATTAATAAAATATCAAAATTCATTACTTAAATAAATAAATCATAACCGATCCAAGTTAGTCATAAATCATAATACCTAGTTGTAAACTTGACTTAGGCTTCCGCCTGCCCTCCTCCCGGGTTGCTTAATTTACTCGTTACTGCGTTTTCCAATCATTTAACCAAAATTCATGTGAATTTATCGACTTTTTGTCTTTCCTTCCCTTTTTTACCAATACAGAATGTTAGAAATGGATCCAAGTTTTTATATTCGGGCACTGGTTTTTCATATATATTCCAAATTTCTCCCATCTTAAATTTTTGATTACTACCACCTCTTATCACTTCTGTTAATTTTGCCAAATCCAGGAAGCTAATATTATTGTTGCCGATTTCCTGCATACAGGGTCTGAACTTTCTGTGTTTCCGAGTAGAATGGGCCCATTAAATTTCTTTCCGGCAGCCGTACTTTGCGTAAGATAAAAATTACGCATACTTGCTCTTTTTATTTAACATCATCTTGTATTACCTATTATATAAAAGGCTTATCACTGGTTCTCTATTAATGTATTGATTTTCAAAATCTTTGCGTTACTAATTATTGTTTCAAAAAACTGTTGTCATGAAAATTCATTATAATTTGGTAGAACTAAACTGATCACTAACTATAGGTAATGAGTGCTCTGTTATTTTCTATATCTCCCAAATAATAATTCGTCTTATACTTAGTTGAATAGATACTATGGAAGGAATATATTCAGTGAAAGGAATAATAATGGTTCCAATTATTGTTTAGCCACTGTTATTGAGGTGATTCCTTGATGTAAATCAGTGGTTGCATAATTAGGTTCTTTTATGTGACGCTCCTGTGTTGAGTTTAGCATTGATTGGAGGTATTATGCATACTTGTATACGCATGAGTATCAAGGAAGGTGGGGTCAGATGTCACTGCAACAAGACTGCTATTCTCACCTAATCTGGTCATGAAGGTTTGAGGGAGCCTATGACATCGCCAGAATGTTAGTTCAGTACACGGTGAACAGCGTGAAAGGAAGACTTACCGCTCAGTACCAAAAGTTTGCCTGGCTGTATGATATATTTAGAGTATGGATTCTTTGGCAATAGGCAATCTCTGTGCATATATCATACTTTATGAAACCAGAGCTAGTGTAAATGAAGGGTTAGAGTGTATTAATTGTGTTAAGACAAAGGAGTAAAAAACTGAGGTATATATTTAAGAGTGCTTCAGAGGATCTTTTGGGCATCCCTTAATCTAGATACAGCTTCAGTGTTTTTTATTGCACATAGCATAATACCAAGGCACAGTGACTAGTGTATGGTATTGCAGATAATCACAAAACTGGGCCACTGTTTTATCTTGCATAGAGTTGTCTAAAAAGGGTTATTATTTATGAGGGACTACGGGTGTCCTTATTTTAAGGTATGAATGGCTATTATGATCAACTAATGTATTGGGTTTAGAAGGTCCTGTTTTCCGAGATAGAGAATGTCGGAATTTGCGGTTTGGGGTTTTGGGGCAAAGCTCATAAACAAGATATAATTATTGGTCGAGGGAGCTGGCATATACTTTTACGAGTTCATCGTGGACAAGTATAATGTCAAGCTCGCTATGGTTCTGAGCATATATGCCGAGGAGAGCCGACACTAGATCGGAAAGCCGGGGTAGATATGTACCCTAACCGCGGAGATGCGGTAGCCAGGGTATTATATTCTACTTTGCACTTTTCTGAATTCGCGGGTTTTCAAACTGGCGAAGTGCGGCGGTGTTTGCCATAACCAGGCGTTAGGTCACAGAGGAAACAGCCAGTGGGGAGTTACTTATGAGATAGAAGAAGAGATGTGGGGAGAGCAGTGCTAATAGTCCTCCACCTCCAGAAGTCAGCCCATTGCGGGTGATGTTTAGATATCGGCTAGAAGTATTGAACTGACTACAAGTCAAGCGGCCATAATGTTTGGCTGCGGTTATTCAACACATAAGAGCGCGACAATGGTCTAGTACTGATGATGGGATTCTGCTGTCCCTATTAGTTGTCGCAAGTAATATCGACTATTCTTCCAAGCTGGTGGTCATTTAGCCTTTATTGGTTCCCTGCCTTATACAAGGCAAATGGTGTGGAATCTGAAGAAAATGCTCCAGTGGTCTGCTTGTTCTCGGGCCTGCCTATATGCTTGCAGGTAACGTCTCATGAATTAATCCTTTTTTTTTTTTCCAAACACCTATACATTATAGCCATAAATATCATTTGTGAGATTATAAGTATTGATTGAAATGAATTTATAGGCCTGAGACTGAAGATAATAGACTCTCACAGCCTTCTGGAGTCGTTTCGCTCGTCTTTATAGAGAGTAAACATAGGTGGTGGAGACAGTAAAAGGGAACGTGAAGGAATCAATGGAACTGACAAAAGGAGAAAGACACATTGAGGAAAAAGACATGAGGGATCCATTTTATTATCTTTCGGTCTACAATTATTTCTTACGCCAAATCGTCTGTATAGGTCTGGTCTGGGAACTTCATTGGATCAGTGGAATGATTTGGGAGGTGGGTGTAACTTGGTCTCGGGCATAACAGGACTGTGAGATTTTTTGGCATTATGGAACCTATCAGGCTCTGATGAGTTACAAGACGCATCAATCATATTGCTAAATAAGAGATGTTCATTGGCTTATTGTGTAGGAGTTACCTCAACATAAGGTTATCTCGATCCTGGGCAATGGTTTATATTTGTTTTATGTAACTTTGGGATATATTCTATTCTTCTTCTTACGTCTTATTCGCAATAGTGATCTTCGCCTAATTTCTTGTGATGATCCGGGTATTGTGGTGTTGACTTCTGGAAGAAATGCAGACAATGTGCGTCAATATTCCATCCTTAGAGGTCGTTTCCGTCGACCAGAAGTGCTCTTTCTTTTTATGGTCTACTGGCTCAAAGTAAATTATTCATTCATTCATGGTTTATGCTCATTCACAATTATCATTTCTCGGTTAGGAGACAGCATTTTTCGTCGCATTCTGGTAGAAAATGGAGAAAAGATAGTCATAGTTGCTGGATATCAGTGACGGTGCACGCACATTAGACACGGCTGCTTATAAACTTTCTTGATAAAAGAGAAAGGAGCGCATGGTGAGCATCAAGTTCTACCTAGGACATGCATTTGGGGCAGAAAGCATTTTTTGTTCGTATGACGAGTTTGGGCAAGTTCATTCACGCCCAATTACTCCCTACCTGATGCGCAATGGGTTTTGTTATGGGTTTTTGGGGATGCACATAATCATCTAAACTTTAAAAGTTGTGAGTGTTATGAAAATAGCTATCTTGTCCTGCTCGCGGCGGGGGGACTGTTATATTTGGAAGCTTTATGGTGGACTGTCTGCTTGATAGGGACTTTTTTTTTGGGTTTTTATCCTTAGTTTGTTATTTTTGCTGTTGGGGGAAACGCAGGGATTGTTTTACAGGGTTTGGTAATACTTACACAGATCAGACAATGTTTTTATTAATAAAGAGTGGAGCTATTCGGGGATGGTTTTGGTGTGAATGTATCGTTATAAAAATACTATGGAATTGCAAGGGGGATTGTCATACTGGAAAGCAGAGCTCCAGATCAGCTGAAGCACGGGTCAACTTATGAATCACATGTAAGATACATCTGGACATCCTCTGAAGAGCGAAAATAGATAGATGACACGGTGAAAGAAAAAAGTAGAACAGGCAAAGGTGATAATGAAATAAGCGGGCGGTATTCCGTGTGAGGATCACGCACAACAAAAATAAAATGCTTTGTAGTGCAAGCAAGTCAGGACGAATGGGTAGAGATTATTAACACGGAGCGTGAGGTGGGAGGGGACTTGGGTAGTTGTTAAATGGTTACTTCTTGTAATTGCGAGGAGAACGTTAGACTAACTAAGCTAATCAGAGTATCACGAGGTTTTATACTCCAAAATTTTGAGCAAACCTTTTCACACTCTGCCCACCAGCTGGCGCATTCTGGGACCTACACGCATGCGGGTGGCTAACGAGCACGGGGACCTTTAATTGGCTATCCAAATGTAAAGAGGAAATCGGGTAATTTATGCTATTCTCTTTGGATGGACATTTTCGGGGACTCTTTTGAAAGCTGAATAATAAAAATTAATACATTTGACCTAGCAAGATGGTCGAAACTGGAACTCACTCGGAAAAATTACAGGGGCAAGAGGGCCTTCTCGGTAGTGGCGCCCGCCTGTGGAACCTCCCTCATCAGATGTCAAGAAATAAACAATGTCTGACTTTTAGAAGACATATGAAGGCAGCCCTGTTTAGGGAAGTTTTTTAAATGTTGATGTTTTATGTGATGTTTTTATATTTCTGAAGCCACAGAGTGGCTGGGTATACCCAACCAGATGGGCAGGGAATAATAATGATAATAATAATAATAATAACAATAATAATAGGCAGGGAATAATAATTATAATTATCATTCCCTGCCCAATCTGGCTGGGTATAAATATTATACCCTATATTATTATTTCCCATGATAAAACTGGACTATCGTGTCTCCAACACGCATCGGTAGAATCCTGCTGTGGAATATGTTTGGTTGGACCCTAATGCCTTTTATAAATAACTTTCCTGCTGCATTTGAAAGCTTAGGCCCAGGTGTAAAGTGTACCGTATCACAATCGTTTCTGAGAGAGTCATTTCACTTCCCATCACATATAGAAATTTGTTCCGCTCTTGCCTGTAAACGGACTGGTTTTGAAAGAATACCGAGCCCTGTTGACCCAAAGAGGAAGTGGGCTGGCAAGCCCTTTTCCGAAAGCACCTTCAGCTCTCTGGGAAATCCAGCTGAAGGGTTGCTCTAACCACTGTGCGTTGCCAGGATGACCTTTGGTCTCGCCATTGGAGTTGCCATCTTGCCCTTCATCTGATCACTGGCACAGCTGCGGTCAAAGCAGTGACGATCAGACAGGGTGATAAAAGGAACTGGTTACTAGTTATGACACCCAGAGAAGGTGTTTGTATGAACTGATATCTGTAGCTATCCCTGAGCTTAAAAAATAAATAAATCCTGGGTAAGATTGTGGGAGTTATAGGGAGAAAATGGATTTCACTTTCATCTGCACCAGTTGCATCAGAGGCAAGAAGTGGTTTCTTTTCATGGGTGACTCTGAGGTTTCAAATAAGCTTAGAGAGTTAGAGAATATTATGGCAGGGGGTCCAAGCTTAGTGCGTCTTTATGGGCATAGGAAGCCTGCTTTTTATTGTGGGATATGCTAAAACATATGGAACAAGTAACTGTGCGATGACGATGAGATACGAAAAGAGGATGGGGTTGAGACCAGTTGGGCTCATGGTTCAGTCATAAGTTATGATCAGAAATGAGCGTGGCTTTGTTTGTCCTAGGTTAAGAAAGGTCAAATAACTTCAGAGGATACGGCAATTTGTCATCTCCTTACGACCCATTTAATCATGTAAGATCATACACTATCTTCACATTAATCATACAGGATCGTAGGCAGATTCATTGACTAGAGCGACGGTCACACTGACCTCAATGGAAGCTACCCGAGAATTAAATAATGCGTAATCGGATCTTTTAAATGGTGTAGCTGACAACTTAAATAGTATATTAGCTAGTTTTGGCATCTGTCGGGAGATGACTCTGTCAAGTTTGTTGCATTTTCGTTGGGGGCTTGCGTAGCACCTAGCATACTTTCTTGCTGCTGATGATTGAAGATTCATCTGTTGTGAGAATGAACAGGTTGACAGCAAGGGTTGTCATGGTGCTCATATAGGGTCAGAAACTCAGCGCTAGGGGTACAGCTGGCTTTGGTTGATTCACGCGAGCGTCTTAGTCTTTGATTAGTCTTCATTTTCTCGTCTAGATAATTTCCTTCCTGGTTGGGGTTCTGGGTAAGAGGTGCGACATGATGGAAGTAAGCAGAAATGGTTTGAAACATTTTAGACTTTAGGTGATAGTACTTTACTATTTGGTTTTGCGCCGTTGCAGGCTTACATTTATGTCGTCTTGGGCTCTGACTGGAAACTGGATATATCCTCGATGGGCAAGGTAAGTGTCAAATCCTGCGAACATGTAGTTGCCGATTATTGTGTACCATTAGGGAGTTGCTACAATCCTGGTTATTTTGCTTTTTATGCCTTGGGCTTTTAGCTTATGTTGGGATAGAGATGTTCTTTTCAGGTGACGCAGGAGGTTTTTCGGAAACGTCTTGGAAGGGTTTGCTTATCGTGGTGCTTCCCATTAACCCGTTTTTGGGAGAAGTCCCGCGCACAAGTGGTTTATGTTCCTTCTACTCTTGTCGTCGAGAACCTGGGTATATGTTGAGAGGAATTTCTGCACTGTCACTTTCCAATATTGGAGTAAGAATATTCCATGCAGAGACTCAGCTTTGGAAGGACTAAGGAGAGCCGCGAGTCGTGTCTCCTATTGGTCGATATGTTATTACCTATCTGCATGGGGCAAAAATCGCTCTGGAAGCGGCAATTGCAGAGCTTGGGAAGGCTCCGGTCAGGTTGTAGAGGCTAGCGGAGCTCTGACCGCGTGTAAATTTGGCGGGGTCCACAACGGTGGGGGTCTCCCGTGTTGTTTTTCTGTTACTGGTTGGGGACGGACGGAGGGGGCCAAAAGAGGGTTTCCGTATCTTTTTTTTTCGGACACGCTCTTACACGGCTAGGTACACGTGCATTTGGGGACGAGACACTTGGAAACAGCCAGCAACTCATATACGAGCAAGGGGGTGTCTCGCCCACAGAGGTAGGATGGCGGAGGCTGTTTTTCTATTGGGGACACGCAACAGGAGTGGTTTTAGAAATCAGCTGCAGTCTGCTCATTAGTTATTGATTTTATTTAGTGCACAAATATCCTTGCAATACTGGTGGGATTTACAACTATAATAATCGTCGGATCTGGATGCTCGGTGGGTGGTGTAGGTGAACGCTGTAAACTTGGGTTGTAAACTCAAGACCATCAGACTTTCGCAGCGTGGCCGTCCAAAATTATATCTAAATTTTGGGTGGCTCGTATTCGGCAACCTCTTAGAGGAGTGGGTTTTGTAACTCTCACTGGGGAACACAAGCTACGATGGCTGTGACTTTAAGACGTAGGAACAATAGACATTTTCCAGGTAATTTAGAACGGTCAGTTTCGAGGATATCAAAGAACATAGCGATACACTTTGAAAACAGGGGTACCATAGCTAGCAATGGCCGGTTGGGAATAGGTTTTATCTGCTGGCAAGATAAGGAGAAACCCGATAGCTGATGCCTAATTGTCTTAGTTAGTTCCTGCTAGCCGTACAGCTTGATCGTTTGTGGGCTATAGTAATTGGATGCGGGGGCTCTGTCTGGTCTAGGTCTCGGAGTCTTGCAGCTGGTAGGAAGTGAGCAGATCGACTGGGGAGCATTGAAACGTGGGTTTCAAAACCCAATAGTGGGATCCGGGCTCTGCCACACATGTGTGCCAAAGTGATTGCGGTAGATTTATGTTGTGTTCTGTTTTGTCCGCCGTGGGTCTCCTGCAAAAGGAGAAAAATAAGTTCACTGCTGGGCATTCTGGCACCGGGCCACTAGTCCATAGTCTGAGTCATACGTCCTGTATGTTCTGATCCAGAAACCATCAGCTGTGTGCAGCGACGCACTTGACTTGATAGGTGGCTTCTCGGAATAATACTGACTTCAGATCGGGATTCTCTCGAAGAAACACATGGATGTTTATCAATTTCCTCAAATAGGTTTATGCGTACGGTGAGTCGCGTAGGAGGAGGGGATAGTTCTTGTTGCTACATTAAACATTAGCTGGGTCCAGAGCTAAGTAAATTCGCAGCGCACAATCCTTCTGCAGCTTTGAATTGAAGGAAAAGTGGACGGGAGAGACAGAGGGCCACGGGGTGACATCCGAATTGAGGTTTAAATGAGGTCCTGTGTTTTTTTTCTTGTTTTTGGAGAGGATTGAAGGGAATACAGCAGTACCAAGTGGCGAGCAGCACTGCTCTGATTTATGCAGGCTTTTCTTTTAGATTTAAGCAAACACCAAGAATGTTATTTCCAGGCCAACTGTTTCTTACTGGTCCCTTCTTTCCTCATCCACCAAGTATTGCATTCAGAAAAGGCTATGCAAAAGTACATATGGGAGTTCTGCACACCAGAAGAAGAAGAAGAAAAAGAGGAGGAGGAGGAGGAGTTTGGATTTGATATCCGCTTTATCACCAAGGAGCAGCGAACTGTGCGAGTGTAACAGACAGCTGGGAGGACGTCAGAAACACTAGGTTTCACCAGATTGGAAGTTACGCAATTTGGGGAGAAGATGGGTCATATTTCTGTAGGGGGTTAGTCTATATGAAGATAGTAATCATCAATACATACTAAAGTGCGGACTTATTGAGACTACTTTATTTATATATTACCACGTTCTGATACCTTGCGAAGGGTTGCGTCAGGGAGTTCCACAGGAAGAAGCATCACAAAAGGTTATAGTAAGAAGTTTCCAGATTTCCGATAATTTTATAGCAATATTATTGCGGTATCCTACAGTGAAAAAGCGCAGTCCAGGACCCAGCCTAAAATAAGAGCGACATTCTTAAAAGGTCACGATGATCGATCAGGTCGGCCGAGGGAAGGTTGCATTAACAAAGGAATGGTTTGTCCCTGGCCGCGCGTAAAGGTGGTTTTAGATGAAGGAACCGAGGCGGAAACCATTCCTGGGGGGAGATTGTTGTAGTAAAGTTGAGGGTGGGTTGTTTGTTATACATGGTTTTTGTTAGGGCATCAAGGTATGGAAGGTCCAGGGCTTGATGCCACAAAACGTGTCTATTCTGGAGAAAACGGATACAGATTTGTAATAAGCTGCAATCTCTGGTCGGGTGAAGGACCTAATACTGAACCGATTTTTCATGAATGAGCTTGTGTATGCATCTGTCTAGGCGGAAACATTCGCGGCAAGCTGATAGGTACACCTTATATGGGTTCTTTGGTGTGGGAAGACTTTTGTATTGCAATAAACCATCTCTTAACATACTGTTGGAGGGTGGTGCTGAGGCATACTTATGCGTGTATTTGCGTTGGTTGTGGCAGGAGTGACGAGAAACTCAAAAGACATTTAACAGTTAGATTTTTATACAAGGCCAATGGGTGCATGATAGGTTGAGCAGCACAACAATGAATAAGGAGCAGGTTTGGACCTCATGTATTAGAGAACGTTGAGGGTCAAATTGGAGGGGGTAAATAAAAACTAGTGAATAGGCTTCTTAAGTAGCTAAGATATAGCAAGATGATGGTGTATTATGTGATTCCATTATTAAGGGTCATCATGAGAGTCAATGCTAATCTGTACAAGAAGAGGAGGATTTATAAGGCGATGGTTCTGGGTAGATTTGGAGATGTTTATACTGAGCCAGAATCTACTGAGAAACATTACGTAGGACAACTGTCTGACATTGTGTATGCGCGATGTCGGTTTTTAGTGGAAATGGGGAGAGCGATGATAATGGACACCACCCATGTAGCTGGGTCTCTCATCTTCAATTAGGTAGCCAAAGTTAAGATGCGTGCGTGCGAGAGCTTACGGGACTGGGCTAGGGAGGGGGCAATAATGGTGAACACCAACGCACGACGAAGTAAGAAGGAATTCGCTGACTGTGGACGGGAGGAGCGTCAGACGTCTTGGAGACCTGTGGCCAGTTGGGCGGCGGCCACCAGTAGCTACAGAGAGAGGATGAACCTGTAAAGGCGGGAACTGTTACTGGGCGCTGCCGGGCCGGGCCCGGGCCCGGAAAAAAAACATGAAACAACCAATAAGAGCAGGTAGGGGAGAGCGGCAACTGATAATCCGAAAATTATTTTGGTAGAGACATACAGGTGCGGGGGAAGCGAGACGGCTTGGATGCACCAAGAAGGAATGTAGGGGGGAGGCCTGGGGTTCGGTGACCTGGCAGGAGACATGAACGGTGTAAGGGGGTGAATTTACAGGAATACCATGTCAACAGGATAAAGTGTAACGGTATAAGTGCGACACTACACGTAGGAGGATTGGAGAAATGTGTTTTCTGTGGTCGACAGAGAAGCAGAAACACGGGAAGCATGGACCAACCCATGACCAAAGAAGGAAGACTTTGACGACATGCATATCCCATAAAAGCAATTAAAAAGAACTGTAGAACCTCGAACAGCGTGGGGATTGGAGGTCCGTTCAGCAGTGGGAAGCGAAGTCCTGACCGGAAGAGGTTAGGGGAGCGTGGGAGAGTGGGCGCAGCTATCGTATTACTGCAAGGTCTGTTAATTCCCGACGCAACTTGACGTTGGCGCATGCAGCATCAGAGATTGGTAGCGAGCCTTTGAATGTGGTTCGGTTTTTCACTCTAGCTAGGCACCTACTGAGGATGGTGGTGGGATGGGGTGGTCTGTCGAAATTAGGACGCGAGATCAATCTTGTGGGCCTCCTTCAAACATTCTAGTGAATTTTGTAATCTAATAACTCATATAGAAGACAGGAGAGTGTGGGATCACTTGGCATAAGATTCATAAAGGCAGATGATGGCCAAAAAAAAGGGGAGGAGGCTAGTACAATGGGGAGACACCGTGTTTTAGGTTGATCGGACATAGGGTGTTGGTCTGGCTTGGCGCACCGCTGGGATTGGGCCGACGGCACACGATAACTGTTATTACAACGTTTTTGATTTTACAGCAGTCCAGAGTAGAATGACGATAGTCAATAGATGAGTGTGGTACACCTAATGTATGGCCGCTCATATAGGCAATGCGTATTGACTTCCTCCGCGGGGGACGTCTTAAAATGGCATACTGGGGAGAAAGTGGGCGGATCTGCGTGAGGGCGTGTCAACCCTTTGATTAATTGGAGGTAAGGAAAGCGCGGTAAAACTACAAAGAAATGGCTCCAGAAATGCGTGCAGCGATAGATCGATGTGGATGACTGGAGACATAACGGGGCCCAGCGTGAGTGAACATATCAGTGGGGACTAATCGGGGTTTTCCACTGAAAGACCTAGCAATGGGATCGGTATACGGCAAGTATCACGAATTGCTATTCTGAAGCCTTAAACAGATTGTTAAGCTAAAGAGTTGTGTTTTGGCGTTTGCTTTGCAGAGGCTTTTGGGCCACAATAATAGCCCCCCGGTTAAGAGGGGACACAGGTATTGATGAGTTGGGCAATTGGTTGGCTCATGGTTAGGGCTATACGCCGGTAGGAGCGCGTAAAGTAAAGCGGATCGCGGATTGGGTGAAATACAAGTGTTGGTGGGGAAACGGTGGGTTCTCGGTACGTCCGACTCTCGGCAAATGGTTGGTGCACAAAATTGGGTTAGTGTGGAACTGGAGTGGAACTGTTGGGTCATTGACCTAGTCCAAACTTCTGTGAGTTTGCAGAGTGTTTGTGTTTGGTGGGGGAAGGGGGAAGAGGGGGTATCGCAGGGCAGGAGATGCAGTTGGTGAGCTCGGGGCTGGTGAACTCCTTGTGGGGGGATAGGTGAAAAGCGGGGATTTGGCTCAAATCCTCTAAGATATCTTGCGTTTCTTAGGCGACTTAGCTTCCTTTCATGCCTCAGCTTTAATGAGGCGGGGAAGGAGGGTCGGCCAAGCGAGGTCCAATCGATTCTGCCAGACAATGGGAGCAGGGAACCCCACACCCGGTATGCGTGCGGGTACTCAGGAGTAATAAATGATTATTATTTGCTGGTCAAGGGTAAAAGGGAGCACTGGACAGGTGGGGTGGGCAGGGATAGGCCGCGGGTCGTGTTCGCGACTCTGGGGTTGCGGGTTGACTCTGGGGGCGCTCATCTCGCTCTATAGGCCGAGGGAGCCAGTGTACAGCTTCTGGGTCATGTGGCCAGCATGACTAAGCCGCTTCTGGCGAACCAGAGCAGCGCACGGAAACGCCGTTTACCTTCCCGCAGAGTGGTACCTATTTATCTACTTGCACATGCTTTCAACTGCTAGGTTGGCAGGAGCTGACCGGGAGCTTTCGAACTGCTAGGTTGGCAGGAGCTCACCCCATTGAGGGGATTAGAACCGCCGACCTTCTGATCAGCAAGCCCTAGGCTCAATGGTTTAGACCACAGCGCCACCCGCGTGGAGTTAGGCAATGCTTATTCAGTGCGGACCGAATATTAAGCTAACGACCTGACTCAGAACGTGGCAGCTTCCTAGGTTTGCAGAACTGGGCATTGTAACCTGAAGACCACCTTGCCGTTGGGTACGTGGCCAAGAAGGATTTTCGTTGCTTTGCTGTTGCCACTAGTCTATTCGTGACCCATGGACCGAGCACGCCAGGCACTCCTGTCTTCCACTGCCTCCACAGTTTGGTCAAACTCATGTTGGTAGCTTGAGAACACTGTCCAACCATCTCGTCCTCTGTCGTCCCCTTCTCCTTGTGCCCCCATCTTTCCCAACATCAGGGTCTTTTCCAGGGAGTCTTCTCTTCTCATGAGGTGGCCAAAGTACTGGAGCCTCAACTTCAGGATCTGTCCTTCCAGTGAGCACTCAGGGCTGATTTCCTTAAGAATGGATAGGTTTGATCTTCTTGCAGTCCATGGGACTCTCAAGAGTCTCCTCCAGCACCATAATTCAAAAGCATCAATTCTTCGCGATCAGCCTTCTTTATGGTCCAGCTCTCACTTCCATACATCACTACTGGGAAAACCATAGCTTTAACTATACGGACCTTTGTCGGCAAGGTGATGTCTCTGCTTTTTAAGATGCTATCTAGGTTTGTCATTGCTTTTCTCCAACCCTTTTGTTGGCTCCTGCACCTTTGATGATGTGGAGGTAGAAACAGACTGGGTGTAGACTTTCCAATTTTCCCAGCAGGGCAGGGGAAACTCTGAGCCAAACCTAGGGGGGAAAGGGGGGGGTGAGCCAGTGCTTATGGTGATATCTCAGTGGTGTCCTGATTTGTCTTGTATTTGAAATCTGCTTTTAGGGTGGTCACTTTAAGATCTGCAAATGAACATGCATGCCTGGATAGCTCAGTTGGTTAGTTGCTGATAACGCCATGGTTGCAGGTCCAATCCCTGTACTGCAGGGGGTTGGACTAGATGATCCTCAGAGTCACCAATGACTCTATGATTCTATGTACAGGATACAAACTTACTGGACAGTCTCTGCACCAGAGAATGAATGGACACAAATATGACATTTAGAAAAAGAGAAAATCCTGTAGGGTAGATTTTAATGTTCCTCGCCATTCAATTGCAGGAAGTTTTTTTCCTCTTTCATTCAGAACAGTGACTTAGAAATATGAAACTATATTATATCACCATGGGTTGCCTTTATTTGGTAATGTCATGGTTGTCATCTCGGAGCCGGTAGCTAGGAATGCAGGAAACTGCTTTCTACCGAGTCAGAGCATTCGTCTGTCGAGCTCTGTGCAGACTCTAGGCTGACTTGCTGTCTCTCTCTGGGGTTTCGGACAGGGGTCTGCCCCACTTGGCCCTCTCTGGAGATGCTTGGTGTTGAACCAGGAAGCATCTGCATGCAAAGTGATGCTCTGCAACTGAGCCAAGGCAGGCCCTTCCCCAGAATGATGGCTGGGACACCAGTGTGAACAGGGTACCAGCTCCCACCATCCCCGATCATTGGCCGTGCCATCCAGGACTGAAGGAATTTGTAACCTTGCAGCAACTGGAGAGACCACAGGTTCCCCGTCCCTTTAATAAAGCCTCGTGGTTAATTTCATGCTCTTATGAAGCTAACTCTACAGGGTTAACAGAGTGCTCACTTGGCTGCCTGAGATCCTGGGCTCTGAAGGTCAAATTTCTCCTGCCAGCGCCTGGACTCCGTTCGCACCGAGGAATTGGCCTCCTGGACTGGTTCGGCAAGCTCTTTCTGCTGCGTTCCGTCTAGCCATGCGAAGCCTTCATTTAAGCTGCTCTTTCTCTTTGGCGATCACTCGTAGCTGAGTAAGATGGTCTTCCATGAACACGGTCTTAACAGTGAGTCCATAAGTGACTGTGGAGGCCAATTCTGGATCCACACGTCCTTCCACAGTGGGGACATTGGTTTCTGGGTGGGAGTTGATCACGGTGAGGGTTTGCCAAGCGTGCCTTCCTCTTAGCACGTTTCTCCCTTTCATCCTGAGTTTGAGTAAAGAATGTTCTCCAGTTGGAGCTCTCGCAGGCCAGTGTTTCCCAGTTGTCGGTATTTATATGTACTACATTTTTTTTAAGATTTGCCTTGAGAGTATTTGAACCTCTTTTGTTGACTACCAGCATTACACTTTCCATTTTTGAGTTTGGAATAGAGTAGTTGCTTTGGAAGACGGTCATCAGGCATCCGCACAACGTGACCAGTCCAACGAAGTTGATGTTGAAGAATCACTGCTTCGGCACTGGTGATCTTTGCTTCTTCCAGTACACTGGCGTTAGTTCGCCTGTCTTCCCAAGTGATGTCAAGGATGGACCAGCCTTTGAACCTGTTTTGAATGCATAAAAGCGGCATTGCTACCAGCGACTGCACCTCCGAGTTCTTTGCAGCCAAGTCAGTGCAGGCTCCCGTCAGGCTCCCACCTTGGTTGCCCTGGCTGATGACATTTGTCGAGAGAGAGAAGCGAGGAGTGTGTGACTGTGCGCCTTCTCAGTGACTTCCTGTACTTTTGGCCATGGTTATCTTCTGGAGAGGCCCTGGGAGGTGCGGGTTGGGGGCCACCGTACTTCAGTGGTTCTGCTCCTACCTCCAGGTACCGTTCATCACTATGGGAGCTTCCTTGTGGCATTCCACAGGGTTCCATCATGTCCCTCATGATGCTTAACCTCTCTCTGAAGCCATTGGGAACTGTCGGCGGGAGATTTGGAGGGTAGGGTCACCAACCCGCAGCTCTATCTCTCTCTGTTCCATCTGAATTGGGAGAGGCAGTTGACATGAAGAAGAAGAAGAAGAGTTTGGATTTGATATCCCGCTTTTCACTACCCGAAGGAGTCTCAAAGCGGCTAACATTCTCCTTTCCCTTCCTCCCCCACAACAAACACTCTGTGAGGTGAGTGGGGCTGAGAGACTTCAAAGAAGTGTGACTAGCCCAAGGTCACCCAGCAGCTGCATGTGGAGGAGCGGAGACGCGAACCCGGTTCCCCAGATTACGAGTCTGCCGCTCTTAACCACTACACCACACTGGCTCTCATGCTAGTTATTGAGTCCAGGAGGTGGGAAGACGGCCTTTTCAGGATGACCTTCTCCTGCCCTGGAGGGAGCAAGCCTGCAGCTTGGGTACATTAACTCTGACTGGCCTCTGACCTTGGTGGTGAGGACTGTCTATTTCCAGCTACATCGGGTTTGCCAGCTTACAGCCCCTTTTGGACGCACACGATTTGGCCACAGTATCCCTTGCACCAGCTGGATTACCGCAATGCCTTCTGCGTGGGTCTGCCCTTGAAGACAGCTCAGAAGCTTTAGCTGGTTTAAATGCAGTGGCCAGATTACCGGCTGGGGTTTTGGATGCATTAAAACAGCTGTGCTGGCTGCCAGTTCATTTCTAGGCCCAATTCAAGGTGCTCACATTATTTGCATTTGTTTAAAAAACAATTTTAAAAGATGGTTTTTGTTTTGTTTTTTTTTTAATTAAAAGACTTAGGCCCCAAATATCTGGTGATGTGGGA
>OFHU01001991.1:0-235470 GCA_900245905.1 Lacerta viridis
TGTTGTTGTTGTTTAGTCGTGTCTGACTCTTCGTGACCCCATGGACCAGAGCACGCCAGGCACTCCTGTCTTCCACTGCCTCCCGCAGTTTGGTCAGACTCATGTTGGTAGCTTCGAGAACACTGTCCAACCATCTCATCCTGTCGTCCCCTTCTCCTTGTGCCCTCCATCTTTCCCAACATCAGGGTCTTTTCCAGGGAGTCTTCTCTTCTCATGAGGTGGCCAAAGTATTGGAGCCTCAACTTCAGGATCTGTCCTTCCAGTGAGCACTCAGGGCTGATTTCTTTAAGGATGGATAGGTTTGATCTTTTTGCAGTCCATGGGACTCTCAAGAGTCTCCTCCAGCACCATAATTCAAAAGCATCAATTCTTCGGCGATCAGCCTTCTTTATGGTCCAGCTCTCACTTCCATACATCACTACTGGGAAAACCATAGCTTTAACTATATGGACCTTTGTTGGCAAGGTGATGTCTCTGCTTTTTAAGATGCTGTCTAGGTTTGTCATTGCTTTCTCCCAAGAAGCAGGCGTCTTTTAATTTTGTGACTGCTGTCACCATCTGCAGTGATCATGGAGCCCAAGAAAGTAAAATCTCTCACTGCCTCCATTTCTTTTTTTTTTTTAAAGAGATTTTATTATTTTCCAATAAAACAGAACAAAAACAATAAACATAACATTATAACAACATAAAAACATCAACAACATAATACATGAAAAAAAAACATAATACAAACTCAACAATACACAACATAAGAAATACAAACCTTTATAAACCTCAATCTGTTATCTTCTTGTTTTATAACTTCATCGGGGACTTCCCCCGTTCCCTCCACTGCCTTTCAAATTATGTATAGTGTTTAGGTAGCTATATTTCTTTTTTCATTGACTTTTTGCCAAAAACCTAAAAACTTAATATTTCTTACTTTATAAATCATGTCTTAAATACTATATCTTAAACTCATTTTATCGTAAAATACAACACATCTAAAGATTTCTACCGTTCAAAATTTCTAACATTGATCTGCTAAAGCCAATACATCTGTATTACTCTGCACAAATGTTCACACATTCAATTTAACACATTTCAGTAAATAGTCCTTAAATTTCTTCCAATCCTGCGTCACCTTCTCCTCTCTCTGGTCTCGGATTCTAGCGGTCAGTTCTGCGAGTTCCATATATTCCATTAACTTCATTTGCCATTCTTCCACTGTTGGTAGCTCTTCACCCTTCCAGTTCCTTGCCAATAAATTCTCGCTGCTGTGGTGGCATACATAAAAAATACTCTATCCTGACTGGGTATCTCTTCATTGGTCATGCACTGCCTCCATTTCTTCCCTTCTATTTGCCAGGAGGTGATGGGACCAGTGGCCATGATCTTAGTTTTTTGATGTTGAGCTTCAGACCATATTTTGCGCTCTCCTCTTTCACCCATTAAAAGGTTCTTTAATTCCTCCTCACTTTCTGCCATCAAGGTTGTGTCATCAGCATATCTGAGGTTGTTGATATTTCTTCCGGCAATCTTAATTCCAGCTTGGGATTCATCCAGTCCCGCCTTTTGCATGATGAATTCTGCATATAAATTAAATAAATCTGTATCAATAGATTCCGATAATTCTTTCTTATCTGTTTCTTTAAGATTTTTTACTAACAGTTTTGTTTTGTTTTTATTAAGTTTAAAGCCTGCCACTTGTCCAAACTTTTGAATTTTTTCTATTACTTTAGGGAGAGAATTCTTTGGATCTTCTACAGTAATAACCAAATCGTCCGTGAAAGATTTCAATTTATGTTCATTTTCCTTTATTTTTATTCCTACTATTTCTTTATCCATTCTGATGTTCCTTGCCAGGACCTCCAGGACCAGAATGAACAAAAGCAGAGATAATGGACATCCTTGTCTGGTTCCTTTTTGTATTTTACATTGGCTTCTTATCACCGGGATAATAATCAACTTTGCATTCTGTTCTGAATCAATAGCTTGTATTTCCTTATTAAATTTTACTCCAAATTCCATTTCTTCAAGAACTTTTTTCATTAAGTCCCAGATACATTATCAAATGCTTTTTCTGCATCTATAAACATCAATACTGCTTGTTTTTCATTTCACACTTCTAGGTATTCAATTATGTTTAAAACATTTCTGATATTATCGTCATTTGTCTACCTGGAAGAAATCCTGCTTGATCTTGATGTATATATTCCTCCAGAGATTTTTTCATTCTATTAGCAAGAATATATGCAAACAATTTTTTTTTTGGTAATTTTTAACTAATGTTCATTTAATTTTTTATAATACTTTGCTGAAATTCCATTTGGTACTGTGGATTTACCTGTCTTCGCTTGATTTATTGCATCTAATATTTCCTGCGGTGTTATTATGACATTTAATAGTATCTGTTTTTCATCTTTTATTTTTGGAGTTTGCTATTTTTTTTATGTATTCTTCCATCAATGTCTTCTTTTCAATTCATTTTCTGTAAAGATCTATAAAGTACTTAATAAAGGCTCCCTTTTTTCCTTTGGTTTGTCAGTGACCTTGCCGTTATGTTTTATCTTGTTTATATATTGTTTTTGCTGACTTTTCCTTATTTGCCATGCCAGTAATTTCCCTGGTTTGTTGGCATGTTCAAAATACTTTTGTTTCATCCTTTTAATTTTCCAACATATTTCCTCATTAATCAACATTGAATATTGGATTTGTAATAGTTTAATTGCCTGTTTAACTGTCTCTTTATTGGTTTTTTAAAAATAAATTCTTTTTCTTTCTCTGAAATTTCATCTAAAATTTTTCTTTTTCTTTTTTCTTGCTTTTTCCTTAATTGAGTTTTGTTGTATAAACAGTCCTCTCATTACTGCTTTACTAGCGTCCCATACTGTTTGCAGTTTGGTTCCATTGTTGAGGTTTAATTCAAAATAATCTCCCAGAACCGTTTTTTCCTTTTCTAACAAATTTTTGTCATCTAATGAATCTTCATTCAATCTCCATCTAAAGGTGGATTGAGTTTCTATTGAAATTTCCATTATTATAGAACTATGATCTGACAAAGTTCTGGGATCTATTTTGATTTTTTTTTTTTACTTTTGATTCTAATTCTTTTGAAATCCAAACTGCATCCAGTTGGGCACTACTGCCATGTACATGTGAAAAAAAAGGTTAACTGTTTATCAAAGGTATGTTTTACTCTCCAAATATCTATTAAATTCAATGTCGCTTTTTCATATCAAAAAAAGGTTTTGCGTAGCCTACCTTCTTTGGTGTCTTTTTTCCTAATTCTTCTGTCCATCTCTAATGATGGTACCCCATTCAAATCTCCTATTAGTATTACCTTATAGTCTGCAAACTCCAAAAAATCTGTTTCCAATTTTTGAAAGAATTTTGATTTATTTTCATTTGGTGCATGTATTCCCACCAATACAATCTTTTCTCCTTGCACTTTGATCTGTACCACTAGAATTTTCCCTTTATCATCTTTCTGAATTAGCTTGGGCTCAAGTGCAGGTTTAATATAAAATACTACACCACATCTTTTTGCATTATCTGCTGAAATGAAGTCCATCCCTAATTTTTTATTAATCAGAATTCTTTTGTGTTTATTTGCTACATGTGTTTCCTGGAGACAGATTATATCTACGTTTTGTTTAAGAATTACATGTTCATTCCTGTTTCTCTTTGCTTTGTTATTCAAACCATTCACATTCTGCCTCTTTCTTTTTTTATCTGGAAGAAGTTTATACTTTATTCTAGGTTTCTTCTCCTGCCAGATAAATCTTGACAATGCTTTTTGCCAATCTTTAAACTGTCCTATTCCACTAATCAGTGGGATTGTCTGAAATAAGAATAACATTTTGGGTACCACATTCATCTTTATCACAGAGATTCTTCCCCAAGGTGACAATTTCAATCTCCCCCATATTTCTAAATTTCTTTTGACCTCCTTCCACACAGATACATAATTATCTTTAAATAGATTTATGTTTTTGGGAGTCAACCAGATACCCAATTATTTTACCTTTTTGACCACCAAAATTCCTGTTTATCTTGTAATTTTTTTAATTTGTGCCTGATTCATACTTTTAACCATCATTTTTGTTTTGGCCTTATTTAATTTAAAACCTGTTAATTGCCCCAATGCTTCAATTGCTTCCAATGCTTCTGTTACACTGGCTTGTGGCTCTTCTAACATTAGTACCAAGTCAATGGCAAAGACTTTTAACTTGTATTCCTTTGTGCCCACTTTCATTCCTTTTACCAGAACCTCTAATATTGATATGAACAATAAAGGTGATAATGGACACCCCTGTCTTGTTCCTTTAGAAATTTCAAAATTATCTGTCAAAAAAATATTAACTATTAACATCACTTTTTGTTCTGAATAAATTGCTTCTATCCCTTTCAAAAACCCACTCCCCAAACCCCTCAATTCCCATTTTTTCTTCAAAAAGTACCAAGAAATGTTGTCAAATGCCTTTTCTGTTTCTATGAAAATCAATGCAGCTTGCTTGTCATTCCTGGTCTCCAAATCTTCAATTATATCAATTATGTCTCTAATATTGTCTTTCAATTGGCAACCAAGAAGAAAGACCTGATTTAAAATCAAATTAAATTTGTTTGATAGAATATTGGCAAAAAGTTTATAATCATTGTTTAACAACAAAATTGTCTATAATTCTTTACTTTCATTATATCTGTTCCGTGTTTGGGAATTAATGTGATATACGCTTCTTCCCATGTTTTCGGAGTCTGGCCTATCATCATTGCATTATTTATTTAGTTAGTTAGTTATACCCCATCCATCTGGCTGGGTTTCCCCAGCCACTCTGGGCGGCTCCTAACAGAATATTAAAAACACGATAAAACATCAAACATTAAAAACTTCCCTAAACAGGGCTGCCTTCAGATGTCTTCTAAAAGTTGGATAGTTCTTTATTTCCTTGACATCTGATGGGAGGGCACTCCACTGAATCTGCCATGCTGATCTGCCCGTGCAGTAACGGGCCCTTTGAGAGGGGTTCGTTGATCATAGAATCATAGAATCATAGAGTTGGAAGAGACCACAAGGTCCATCCAGTCCAACCCCCTGCCAAGCAGGAAACACCATCAAAGCATTCCTGACAGATGGCTGTCAAGCATTTGCAATTCACAAAACTCCCCCTTGCATATTTATGCCACGTTCCTAAGGTCATTCCCTGCTGGTGTCAGGTCAGGGAAGTGTCTTCCTTTGGGGACCGCACTGCAGGGGTGGTGTGGGGGGCACCTGAGGAGAAGTTGCTCAGAGTTGGGGGGAGTTGCTTGGGCCCAAACAAACCACAACACTGCAAAACAGAGGGAGGAGGGTTGGTGAGGGTCAACTCACCAATGGGCACTACGTTGGAAGCTCCTGAATTAAAACATGGAGGTAGCAAACAGCCTTCACACCCAACAGTCTCGTGTTAATGTCTCCAATGCAGCCGTTGAACATTTTGCAACCGGATGACAGTTAAGCATCCTCTGCCACTACCTTGCAACTGGGGAGGAAGACACTGGATATATCAAGGGGGTCAGTTGTCATTCATCCTCTTTTGTGTGTGTGGCAGGGAGGGCCTCTGGGGGTATCCAGGCACGGGTATGTTCTGCTGTGAGGTACACCTCCTCTTTTTTGCTCTGTGGAACCATACAAATCCGATACGGAAAAGCAATTGCTATATGTAGCAAGGAAAGAGATTTTGTACCTATTAAATTTCACTGGTTCTGCTCTGTGGAACCATGCAAATCTGATATGGACAAGCAATTGCTATATGCAGCAATGAGATTGCGTACCTTTTAAATTTTACTGGTTGGCATCTGTCTGACTTGCAAAACAATGAAGTGTGCTTCTGCCTTAGCAGAACCTCCCTTTGGTGCAAACCTGGGCAGGGTGGATAATAACCCTGCCCAGATGACAAGACCCACTCTCAGCCTTGCTGATGTGGTCCAAATGAAAGCAGAGCAAGATGTTTGGCACCAACTCACAGAATAGTTGAGTTGGAAGGGTCCCAAAGGGCCCCCATCCTCCTGCAATGCAGGAATCTCAATAAAAGAAAATCATATACAGTCAGGGCTGTCTTAGAGGGATCGGCCGCCGTGGCGCGGCGATCCCTCGGCACCCCCGGCTTGCCGCCTCTCCGCTCGCCTCCCTCCCATGCTGGCCGCCCCTCGGGAGGGGGGTGGGCGAGCGGGGGATGAGGGGCGTGGCGCTGGAGCAGCGTGGGGCTTTGCGCGCCCTTCCAGCGCTCCAGCTGGGGCTCCGGGAGGCGATGGGCGGCTGGCTTTCAGCCCGCCCGCCCGTGGGGGCGGGGGCGGGTTGGGGAGGGGGCGCCTGGTATGCCGGCGGGCTCACGGGGGTACCCCTGGGGGCGCGCCACCAGCCCCTATGGACGAGACGGCCCTGTATACAGGATTTATGTAAAAGCTAAACAAGGTATAGCTTAGGGCTGCACTCTCTTTGGGCTCCCCAAAAAATTTAAGGGAAAAAAATATAAGATAAAAAACAACTAAAATAAAACCTACATACAGCAACAGTGTTTTGTGTTGTGTAGGCTCCTATGATGTAAGTAATGGGCCCTGCCTGCTCCCTAAAATATCACTGGTTTGCTCATTTCTATATCAATTACTTTGATAAAATACATATTTTGTTATGTGCAAATGGCTTTAGATAGCTATTAGGTCCAAAAATTACCATATAGCATAAATTCAACACAAAAAACAAAAACAATTTGTTGTTGAAAAAGGACAGCTGGACATATAAAGGACCCCATTACCTTCAGTAGCTCAGGGCCACCTCAAACCTAAATCTGGCGCTAATCATATGACTCTCGGTTTCCAACCTGAAAGATTAGCAAAATGAAGAAAACCCCACGACTGTTGAGGCCAGTCGACTGTTCTAATACAAGAGGTGTTCATGTATTAGAACAGTGATGTTCATGTTGACCAAGGGGTGAAAGCCCATACTGCACGACTGTCCCATTTGAAGAGGGACACCCCAGATTTACTGAACTGCTCCGGCTTCTGATACCAATCCCAGATGCCCCGTTTGTGCTCCAATGTTCTGGCTGCACATTTCTCTTTTTTTCTTTTCTTTTTAAAATCTTTTTCATTGATTTTCAAAGAAATAAACATACAACATAAAACAGTACAAAATCCAAATATCGAGATTACTCTGAATCTCCTGGCTTCCCCCCATCCCTTCCATGGGTCCTGTTAATTCTATTTTCAGCTGCATATCAATACTTCTCCAATTTTTCATCTTCCTAAGTTATCAATACCTTCTATACCTTACCAGTACAAGTGTATTTAAAATAATGCTAATGTTTTGACCTGTTTCCAATGATTTTGTATATACATTATAAACATTTCCCATTCTTCTTTTAAATTTCTTGTCTTCTTGATTCCTGAGCTTCTGGAAGTATGTCTGTTTTGTGGTGGCTGCAATGGTGGCAGAGAAGGAGGATGCAAAGGGAGGGAGGGAGTTGAGGGGCGGGGCCAAAGTGAGAGGGCGGGGCCTCCATTGAGGTCATGATGACAGAAGTGTTGCATCAATGCAAAGGGAAGCTATGAAGGGTATAAAGAGGGAGGTGGTCCAGGAAGGAGGCAGATGCAGGAGGCAGAAGCCAGGAGAGGAAGGGAGCCTGCGAGAGAGATTTGTACGCCCAGCAAGATGCCTGAGACCTCTCTTGCAGTCTATGTCCTCTGCCTACTCACCTTGTCCTCAGCTTGCTACCCCCCGAACTGCGCTCAGGGAAGAAAGAGATCAGTCCCAGAAATCAGAAAGGTAGGAGAGAGAGAGAGAGAGAGAAAGAGAATCTCCGCAACCCCAGATTCGTCCATGACTGGGCCTAATGCTCAGGGATCCTTTTACCTTTAATGTTACCTGAATAACATTAAGTAGGATGTCACTCCATGGTGTTTACACCTAGGAAAATATGCATAGGAGTGTAGCCTCAAATGGTTTTGAAAGGGGAATTCGAGATATCAATTCTGGGGGACAGGACTGTGTTAGCCAGCATGGTTGGATGGAACCTCCAGTTTCAGAGGCAATATACCTCTAAATACTAGCAGCTAAGGCAGGGACAGGGATTCCCCTGCTTGTGGGGTACCTGGCAGCACCTGGCTTGTTGCTGTGGGACAGGGAACGTTGGTCTGGATGGATTTTCATGAGCCCTGCTGGATCAGACCAAACACCCATCTAGTTCAGCATACCTGTAGTCAAGTTGCCATAGCCAAACTCAAACTCAGCACCGCCCCCTCTCTCTCAGTGTATCACCTGTGGTCCCGAAATGAAAGGACACTGCTTTGGCCCCAACATCTGCTGCGGAGATGAATTTGGCTGCCTCATTGACACCCCGGAAACTCCGCGCTGCTTGGAGGAAAATGACTTGCCTGACCCCTGCTTTTCCGGCTGGAAGTTCTGCCATGGTGAAGATGGGGGGTGTGCAGTCCCTGGAACATGCTGCACTCTCGGTAAGGGTATCTGTGTGCGAGGGAGTGCTGGAAAGAGGAAGAGAGGGAATGTGAGTCAGAAAAGTCACATTAACTGCTACAAGTCATGACCAAGGGTCATTTAGTAGAACCCCTGCAATGCAGGAATCCCAACTAGATCATACAAGACAGATGGCCACCCAACTAACCTTTAAAAAGTTCCACTGCCAAGCGGCTCTTGTGCTCAGAGAGTTCTTCCTAATGTTTAGTCAGAATCTCCTGTTTTGTATTTGAACCTATTCCTTTGGGTCCTGGAGCAGCAGAGAAGAATCTTGCTCCGTCTTCCATGGGACAGCCCTTCAGATATTTGAAGACGGCTCATATCACCTCTCGGTCTTCTCTTCCCCAGGCTAAACATACCCAACACTCCTTCAACCATTCCTTATAAGGCTTGATTTCCAGACCCTTGGTCACCCTGTTTGCCCTCTAAAGACTTTTTGGAGGGTTTCCAAGCCGACAGGCTATCGAGTACTCACGACTTGGGTCCGTGCGCTTCCTCATTAGGCACTTAATTAGCAGTCTTAGCAGAGCAGCACAGCTTCGTCCCTGGAACGTTGGCTTAATAAGGCTTCCGAGTCAGTAGCTTTCTTCTAACTACAGTGGTGCCCCGCTAGACGAAAATAATTCGTTCTACGAGTTTTTTCGTAGAGCGAATTATTCGTCTAGCGAAGCGGCAATGGAGCGCGGAGGTTTTCGCGCTAAAAAAAAAAAATCGTCTTGCGAAGCAGCCCCATTGACTTTTTCGTCTTGCGGGGCAGCTTCCGCTAGACGAATGCCGTTCGTCTAGCGAGTTTTTCGTCTAGCGAGGCATTCGTCTAGCGGGGCACCACTGTACTTTATTACAAAATATATACAGATTAGCGTGGAGCACATTCTTCCTGCATTGTGCTCTTGAGCTCACACAAAAAGAACTGCGACACACAGAAAAGCAATAGCAATACAACAGTGTCAACATCCAGCTGTAGGGGCGTCACATCCTCTTCAGGTTTAACCCTGTGTTAACCTGTTACTCCAACACCCCCTCTCGTTCCACAGCTGGAAACAATAGGCATAATGGTTCACCCTAGACCAATCCCAACACAGAACACCTTGTGCTTGATGTTTCCCAGAGGTTTGGTGAACCCATCGGCCAGATTCCCCTGGCTAGGACAGTACCGCAACTTAACCATTCCTGTCCTAATACACTCACAAACGTTCCTGAAACGTATGTCCAAGTGTTTTGTTCAAGATTTAAATTGGCCTGACTCCGCGAGCTTCAGGCAGGGCTGATTGTCTTCCCAAACCGTGATGGGCAAAGAACAATCCCCAACGATCTCCTGAACCAAACACTTGTAGAACTCAAGTTCACGAACTGAGTCTGAAAGAGATGCAAATTCTGCTTCTGTGCTTGAAAGCGCTATCAGGCTTTGCTTCTTGGATCTCCATCTAATCACAGCATCTCCAAACTTCACAACCATACCTGAAACAGACTTTCTGTCAGCCAAATTGGCCCAGTCAGCGTCAGTGGAACACTGAAGCATAGTGTCACCCTGCGCTGACAGCCTGAGCTTGAAAGCTCTGGTATCCTGCAAATACCTCAGGATCCTCTTGATACCATTCCAGGCAATGACACATTCCAGCTTGTCAATATCTTTCTTAAACTGTGGTGACCAGAGTTGGACACAATGATCCAGGTTGGGACTGAGCAAGGCACAATAGAGTGGCACTGTTACTTCCTTTGACCTGGACACTGGACTTCTGTTGATGCAGCCTAGAATAGTATTCGCTTTCTTTGCTGCTGCATCACGCTGTTCTCTCATGCTAAGCTTGTGGTCTATTAAGACGCCAAGATCCTTTTCACATGAACTACAGTCAAGGCAGGTGTCACCCATCCTATATTTGTGCATCTGGTTATTCCTGCTTATGTGTCAAACCTTACATTTGTCCCTATGGAAATACATTTTTTTAAAAAAGTTTGGGCCCAGTTCTCTAATCTGTGAAACTCATCTTCAATCCTGATTCTCTGAGGTCTTAGCTACACCTCCCAGTTTGGCGTCATCTGCAAATTTGATGGTCATCCCCTCTTTGCCTGTCACTTTCTCCCAGGATTGTGAGGAACCATTGGGGAGTCCTTTTTGGGCTCAGTTAGTCAAACAGCTACAAATCCACCTAACAGTTCACACCCTCTAGCCCACATTTTACCAGCTTCACTGCAAGAATACCAGGGGAGACATTGTGACCAACCCAAAGGGCTTGCCAGAAGATTAAAGCACAGAAAAGTTCATTTTACTTTACTCCTTTCTTCCACAGAGAGCTGCTTCGAAGATGCGGAGTGCGTTCGTCCGGAGTAGGCAGCTCCCAGAACATCGGTTCTCCAACTTATCTTTCAGAACACCCTCAGAAAAAGAAGAATCCAAAGAATATCCTAAATAGCCTAAAGAAGAAATACAAATTGGTAGACGGAAATGTAAATACACAGCAAATAATAAAAGTCTTTTATTGCATTGTGCTGCATGTTTTGTCCTGTGTCATTTATGCTGGGAAACGCTTGATATTTTCAAATACATGGTGGGGATACTTTGGGCCCTTTAACACTGGTGTTTTATTGCAGCTGTGTTCTGGACACAAATCCACATTGGTTAGAATAATAGAATCATGGAATTGTAGAGCTGGAAGGGACCACGTGGGTCATCTAGTTCAACATCCTCCTGCAATGCAGAGTTTTTTTGCCCAAGGTGGGGCTCGAACCCATGACCCTGAGATTAAGAGTCTCATGCTCTAACAACTGAGCTATGGTTCTATCTGAACACATTGCTGCTGTCCGGAGGGGCTGCAGTCTAACAAAGGCACAGTGAGAAAATAAAATGGAGCATTCATGGATGAAAACGTTATTTCCGCAGGTAGTGGCAGGGTATGCCCTGATTGGAAATGAAAGTGTGTATCTAGACACGGGGGGGGGGGGGACCCGCTATAAATAAGTCAGGAATTACATTGTTATAGCAAAAGACAAAAAACATTCCATGTGGTGAGCCAGACTACATATATATGTATATTTTTATTGGTGGTGGTGGGGGGAATTCCTATGCCCCACAAATAACCCAGAGATGCATTTTAAATAAAAGGACACATTCTACTCATGTAAAAACACACTGATTCCTGGACCGTCCATGGGCTGGATAGAAAAAGCGATGGGGCCGGATCTGGCCCCTGGCTGTTTGGTTGACTACCCCTGTCCTAAGGAAAAAATGGGGCATTTTGGGATCAAATCAGAAACTGGGACGACTTCTATAACTCCAGGACTGTCCCTGGAAAATAGGGGCACTTGGAGGGTCTGAGCTTTTGCCCCTACCAAAACGAAATCGCCTAATGAAGCATAATTTGGGACTGTGGCACCTCTGGTTTGGTATCCCGTGCTCTGTTAAATCTGTTCTGGGCTTCCTCCAGGGCTGGTCTAGGGTATGTGCAGGGGTGGGCAGAGGTGGAGGAAAGGGGGGGAGGTATTTCTATCGTGCACACAAATCCTTGCACTAAGAACTCTGCTTTCCCTTAAGTTGATTTTCTTCTTCAAGCCCAGCAAGAGGGAAACACTAGTTTGGTATGTTGTTCTGGTCATAACAACCTTGGCTTAAAGGCAGCTGTTAGGTGTTTCCTGCTTGGCAGGGGGTTGGACTGGATGGCCCTTGTGGTCTCCTCCAACTCTATGATTCTATGATTCTTATAGGCTCTGAGTTAGACTCCTCCAGGGAACATCCATGTTGTTGTTGTTTAGAAGTTTAGTCGTGTCCGACTCTTCGTGACCCCATGGACCAGAGCACGCCAGGCCTCCCGCAGTTTGGTCAGACTCATGTTGGTAGCCTTCAAGAACACTGTCCAACCATCTCATCCTCTGTCGTCCCCTTCTCCTTGTGCCCTCCATCTTTCCCAACATCAGGGTCTTTTCTAGGGAGTCTTCTCTTCTCATGAGGTGGCCAAAGTACTGGAGCCTCAACTTCAGGATCTGTCCTTCTAGTGAGGTTTAATTCAAAATAATCTCCCAGAACCGTTTTTGCCTTTTCTAACAAATTTTTGTCATCTAATGAATCTACATTCAATCTCCATCTAAAGGTGGATTGATTTTCTTTCGAAATTTCCATTATTATAGAACGATGATCCAACAAAGTTCTGGGATCTATTTTGATTTTTTTGACTTTTGATTCTAATTCTTTTGAAATCCAGTCAGGCACTACTGCCATGTACATGTGAAAAAAATGGTTAACTGTTTATCAAAGGTATGTTTTACTCTCCAAATATCTATTAAATTCAATGTCTCTTTGTCATATCAAAAAAGGTTTTGCGTAGCCTACTTTCTTTGGTGTCTTTTTTCCTAATTGTTCTGTCCATCTCTAATGGTGGTACCCCATTCAAATCTCCCATTAGTATTACCTTATCGTCTGCAAACTCCAAAAGATCTGTTTCCAATTTTTGAAAGAATTTTGATTTATTTTCATTTGGTGCATGTATTCCCACCAATACTATCTTTTCTCCTTGGACTTTGATTTGTACCACTAGAATTTTCCCTTTATCATCTTTCTGAATTATCTTGGGTTCAAGTGCAGGCTTAATATAAAATACTACACCACATCTTTTTGCATTATCTGCTGAAATGAAATCCATCCCCAATTTTATATTAATCAGAATTCTTTTGTGTTTATTTTCTACATGTGTTTCCTGTAGACAGATTATATTTACGTTTTGTTTAAGAATTACATGTTCAATCCTGTTTCTCTTTGCTTTTTTGTTCAATCTATTCACATTCCAACTTAGTACTTTAAGATTTGCCATTGTCCTTTTTGTTTTTAAAAAATCTGTTTTTCCACCCACTGCTCCCTCCAAGTGTTCCAGTGCCTTTTTTTGCTGTTCCAGGGGGGCTCTTCAATTCTTTTATCCCATCTCTGAATTCAGGATCCCTCCCATGTTTTTCCAGAAATTCATGAACCTGATTCTCCGTCACCAGTCTGTATCTTTTCTTTCTGTAGGTAAAGTAAATTCCTTCAGGAAATTCCCATTTGTATCTTTTGTCAATTTGTCTAAGGGCTGTTGTCAAAACCTCTGTCTCCTAACTCTTAATTTGAAGGGAATTTTCTTATTGCATGATTCAGGAAGCCTCTGTGTAATTTAATTTTGTCATATCACAAATATGGATGCTACCCAAATCTGTTTCCATAATATTCCAAATCTAATACATCTGTGTTTTCTAATTTCATCCAATCCTTTAGCCAAATCAGACAGGACGCTTCATAATATATCTCTAAATCTGGCAGCAAGACTCTGCCTCTTTCTTTTTCTATCTGTAAGAAGTTTATACTTTATTCTAGGTTTCTTCTCCTGCAAGATAAATCTTGACAATGCTTTTTGCCAATCTTTAAACTGTCCTATTCCACTAATCACTGGGATTGTCTGATATAAGAATAAACTTTTGGGTAGAACATTCATCTTTATCACAGAGATTCTTCCTCAAAGTGACAATTTCAATCTCCCCCATATTTCTAAATTTCTTTTGACCTCCTTCCACACAGATACATAATTATCTTTAAATCGTTTTATGTTTTTGGGAGTCAACCAGATACCCAAATATTTTACCTTTTTGACCACCAAAATTCCTGTTTATCTTGTAATTTTTTAATTTGTTCCTGATTCATACTTTTAACCATCATTTTTGTTTTGGCTTTATTTAATTTAAAACCTGTTAATTGCCCAAATGCTTCAATTGCTTCCAATGCTTCTGTTACACTGGCTTGTGGCTTTTCTAACATTAGTACCAAGTCAATAGCAAAGACTTTTAACCTGTATTCCTTTGTGCCCACTTTCATTCCTTTTACACTTTGTGTCTCTCTTAACTTTTGAACCAGAACCTCTAATATTGATCTGAACAATAAAGGTGATAATGGACACCCCTGTCTTGTTCCTTTAGAAATTTCAAAATTAACTCTCAAAAAATTGTTAACTATTAACATCACTTTTTGTTCTGAATAAATTGCTTCTATCCCTTTCAAAAACCCACTCCCTAAACCCATCAATTCCCAATTTTTCTTCATAAAGTACCAAGAAATGTTGTCAAATGCCTTTTCTGTGTCTATGAAAATCAATGTGGCTTGCTTGCCATTCCTGGTCTCCAAATCTTCAATTATATCAGTCATGTCTCTAATATTGTCTTTCAATTGGCAACCAGGAAGAAAGACCTGATTTAAAATCAAAGTAAATTTATTTGCTAGAATATTGACAAAAAGTTTATAATCATTATTTCGTCATTGCATTATTAGTTAGTTAGTTAGTTAGTTATACCCCATCCATGTGGCTGGGTTTCCCCAGCCACTCTGTGCAGCTCCCAACAGAATATTAAAAACAAAATGAACACATCAAACATTAAAAAATTCCCTAAACAGGGCTGCCTTCAGATGTCTTCTAAAAGTTGGATAGTTCTTTATTTCCTTGACATCTGATGGGAGGGCATTCCACAGAATCTGCCATGCTGATCTGCCCGGGCAGTAATGGGCCCTCTGAGAGTGGTTTGTTGATGCGTTTGCAATTCACAAAATTCCCCCCTTGCATATTAATGCCACTTTCCTAAGGTCATTCCCTGCTGGTGTCAGGTCAGCGAAGCGTCTTCCTTTGGGAACCACACTGCAGAAGTGGCGTGGGGGGCACTTGAGGAGAAGTTGCTCGGAGTTGGGGGGAGTTGCTTGGGCCCAAACAAACCACAACACTGCAAAACAGAGGGAGGAGGGTTGGTAAGGGTCAACTCACCAATGGGCACTACATTGGAAGCTCCTGAATTAAAACATGGAGGTAGCAAACAGCCTTCACACCCAACAGTCTCATGTTAAAGTCTCCAATGCAGCTGTTGAACATTTTGCAACCGGATGAGTGTTAAGCACCCTCTGCCACTACCTTGCAACTGGGGAGGAAGACACTGGATATCTCAAGGGAGTCAGTTGTCATTCATCCTCCTTTGTGTGTGTGGCAGGGAGGACCTATGGGGATATCTGCTGTGAGGTACACCTCCTCTTTTTTGCTCTGTGGAACCATACAAATCCGATACGGACAAGCAATTGCTCTATGTAGCAAGGAAAGAGATTCTGTACCTATTAAATTTCACTGGTTCTGCTCTGTGGAACCATACAAATCCGATACGGAAAACCAATTGTTATATGTAGAAAGGAAAGAGATTCTGTACCTATTAAATTTCACTGGTTCTGCTCTGTGGAACCATACAAATCCGATACGGAAAACCAATTGTTATATGTAGCAAGGAAAGAGATTCCGTACCTATTAAATTTCACTGGTTCTGCTCTGTGGAACCATACAAATCTGATACAGACAAGCAATTGCTCTATGTAGCAAGGAAAGAGATTCTGTACCTATTAAATTTCACTGGTTCTGCTCTGTGGAACCATACAAATCTGATACGGAAAACCAATTGTTATATGTAGCAAGGAAAGAGATTCTGTACCTATTTAATTTCACTGGTTCTGCTCTGTGGAACCATACAAATCTGATATGGACAAGCAATTGCTATATGCAGCAATGAGATTCTGTACCTTTTAAATTTTACTGGTTGGCATCTGTCTGTCTTGCAAAACAATGAAGTGTGCCTCTGCCTTAGCAGAACCGAAATAACCTCCCTTTGGTGCAAACCTGGGCAGGGTGGATAATAACCCTGCCCAGATGACAAGACCCACTCTCAGCCTTGCTGATGTGGTCCAAATGAAAGCAGAGCAAGATGTTTGGCACCAACTCACAGAATTGTTGAGTTGGAAGGGACCCAAAGGGCCCCCATCCTCCTGCAATGCAGGAATCTCAATGAAAGAAAATCATATACAGTGCCGGATTTATGTATAAGCTAAACAAGGTATAGCTTTGGGCCGCACTCTCTTGGGGCTCCCCCCCCTAAAAGGAAAAAAACACTGGGTGTACATTTCCAAAATACAAGAAAAAAACCCAACTAAAATAAAACCTACATACAGCAACAGTGTTTTGTGTTGTGTAGGCTCCTATGATGTAAGTACCGTATTTTTCGCCCCATAGGGCACACCGGACCATAGGGCACACCTCATTTTTAGAGGAGGAAACAAGAAAAAAAAATATTTTTCTGGTTTTCCTCCTCTAAAAGCCCTGTTTTTTTGAGGATCAGCTAAAAGTTTTGCAGCTTTTTTTGCAAAGGGAAAAGCCCTGGTTTTTTGAGGATCAGCTAAAAGTTTTGCAGCTTTTTTGCAAAGGGAAAAACCCTGTTTTTTTGAGGATCAGCTAAAAGTTTTGCAGCTTTTCAAAGGGGGAAAAGCAAAGAGGAAAAGCCCCATTTTTATGGGGTTGAACTCACATTTCTGCAGCTTCTAAAGGAAAGGGAGCCTTTTCTACAGTTTCCAGACAGATAATCTAATCAGCCAGTCACATGTTGCTGGGGAAACAAACAACCTCCCTCTGCAGCACATTCAACAATGGAGGGCGGGGCTGAAAGGGAGCCGGGACTCTTATCTCTCTCCCGATCTCTTGCTGATCAGCTGCTGAGCGGGGTCCTTTCAACACCCCCTTTTCTCTTTGTAAAATAAAAAGCATGATCCTCTTTTGGCCCCTGGGCAATTCAGCTCCAGGGACCACCATTCGCTCCATAAGACGCACAGATATTTCCCCTTACTTTTTAGGAGGAAAAAAGTGCATCTTATGGAGCAAAAAATACGGTAATAGGCCCCGCCTGCTATCCTGCTCCCTAAAATATCACTGGTTTGCTCATTTCTATATCAATTACTTTGATAAAATACATATTTTGTTATGTGCAAATGGCTTTAGATACCTATTAGGTCCATAAATTACCATATAGCATATATTCAACACAAAAAAACAGCGACAATTTGTTGTTGACAAAGGACAGCTGGACATATAAAGGGCCCCATTACCTTCAGAGAGCCAGTGTGGTGTAGTGGTTAAGAGTGGTAGACTCGTAATCTGGTGAACCGGGTTCGCTTCCCCGCTCCTCCACATGCAGCTGCTGGGTGACCTTGGGCTAGTCACACTTCTCTGAAGTCTCTCAGCCCCACTCACCTCACAGAGTGTTTGTTGTGGGGGAGGAAGGGAAAGGAGAATGTTAGCCGCTTTGAGACTCCTTCGGTAGTGAAAAGCGGGATATCAAATCCAAACTCTTCTTCTTCTTCTTCTTCTTCTTCTTCTTCTTCTTCTTCTTCTTCTTCTTCAGTAGCTTAGGGCCACCTCAAACCTAAATCTGGCCCTACTCTCGGTTTCCTACCTGAAAGATTAGCAAAATGAAGAAAACCCCGCGACTCTTGGAGCCAGTCGACTGTTCTAATACAAGAGGTGTTCATGTATTAGAACAGTGGCATTCATGTTGACCAAGGGGTGAAAGCCCATACTGTACGTCTGTCCCATTTGAAGAGGGACACCCCAGATTTACTGAACTGCTCCGGCTTCTGATACCAATCCCAGATGCCCCGTTTGGGCTCCAATGTTCAGGCTGCACATTTTTATTTTTTTCTTTTCTTTTTAAAATCTTTTTCATTGATTTTCAAAGAAATAAACATACAACATAAAACAGTACAAAATCCAAATATCGAGATTACTCTGAATCTCCTGGCTTCCCCCCATCCCTTCCATGGGTCCTGTTAATTCTATTTTCAGCTGCATATCAATACTTCTCCAATTTTTCATCTTCCTAAGTTGTCTATACCTTCTATACCTTACAAGTGTATTTAAAATAATGCTAACGTTTTGACCTGTTTCCAATGATTTTGTATATACATTATAAACATTTCCCATTCTTCTTTTAAATTTCTTGTCTTCTTGATTCCTGAGCTTCTGGAAGTATGTCTGTTTTGTGGTGGCTGCAATGGTGGCAGAGAAGGAGGATGCAAAGGGAGGGAGGGAGTTGAGGGGCGGGGCCAGAGTGAGAGGGCGGGGCCTCCATCGAGGTCATGATGATAGAAGTGTTGTGTGGATGCAAAGGGGAGCTACAAAGGGTATAAAGAGGGAGGTGGTCCAGGAAGGAGGCAGATGCAGGAGGCAGAAGCCAGGAGAGGAAGATAGCCTGTGAATGAGATTTGCATGCCCACCAAGATGCCTGAGACCTCTCTTCCAGTCTATGTCCTCTGCCTACTCACCTTGTCCTCAGCTTGCTACATCCAGAACTGCCCTCGGGGAGGAAAGAGATCAGTCCCAGAAATCAGAAAGGTAGGAGAGAGAGAATCTCCGTTGATGCACCTGCAAATCTCAATTGATGCGCCAGTTTCTGAAAAAAACTGCTTTTCTGCTCCTTTGCTGATTTGGTGAAGAATTTTAAATATAAAACAATTAACTAATACAATCCCTGTATGAAATGGGAAGGGGGAGGGCAATGTACACCACCTTGAACTCCTTTAAAAAAGGTAGGATGTAAATATTGTCATAATCATGATAATGTGCATTAAATTCAGTGTGTAGGGCTTGCCGGTCAGAAGGTCAGCGGTTCGATTCCCTGTGACGGGGTGAGCTCCCATTGTTTGGTCCCAGCTCCTGCCCACCTAGCAGTTCAAAAGCACGTCAAAGTGCAAGTAGATAAATAGGTACCGCTCCAGCGGGAAGGTAAATGGCATTTCCATGCGCTGCTCTTGTTCGCCAGAAGTGGCTTAGTCATGCTGGCCACATGACCCAGAAGCTGTCTGCAGACAAATGCCAACTCCCACAGCCAGTAAAGTGAGATGAGCACCGCAACCCCAGAGTCATCCATGACTGGGCCTAATGCTCAGGGATCCCTTTACCTTTAATGTTACCTGAGTAACATTAAATAGGATGTCACTCCATGGTGTTTACACCTAGGAAAATATGCATAGGAAGTGTAGCCTCAAATGGTTTTGAAAGGGGAATTCGAGATATCAATTCTGGGGGACAGGACTGTGTTAGCCAGCATGGTTGGATGGAACCTCCAGTTTCAGAGGCAATATACCTCTAAATACTAGCAGCTAAGGCAGGGACAGGGATTCCCCTGCTTGTGGGGTACCTGGCAGCACCTGGCTTGTTGCTGTGGGACAGGGAACGTTGGTCTGGATGGATTTTCATGAGCCCTGCTGGATCAGACCAAACACCCATCTAGTTCAGCATACCTGTAGTCAAGTTGCCATAGCCAAACTCAAACTCAGCACCGCCCCCTCTCTCTCAGTGTATCACCTGTGGTCCCGAAATGAAAGGACACTGCTTTGGCCCCAACATCTGCTGCGGAGATGAATTTGGCTGCCTCATTGACACCCCGGAAACTCCGCGCTGCTTGGAGGAAAATGACTTGCCTGACCCCTGCTTTTCCGGCTGGAAGTTCTGCCATGGTGAAGATGGGGGGTGTTCAGTCCCTGGAACATGCTGCACTCTCGGTAAGGGTATCTGTGTGCGAGGGAGTGCTGGAAAGAGGAAGAGAGGGAATGTGAGTCAGAAAAGTCACATTAACTGCTACAAGTCATGACCAAGGGTCATTTAGTAGAACCCCTGCAATGCAGGAATCCCAACTAGATCATACAAGACAGATGGCCACCCAACTAACCTTTAAAAACTTCCACTGCCAAGCGGCTCTTGTGCTCAGAGAGTTCTTCCTAATGTTTAGTCAGAATCTCCTGTTTTGTATTTGAACCTATTCCTTTGGGTCCTGGAGCAGCAGAGAAGAATCTTGCTCCGTCTTCCATGGGACAGCCCTTCAGATATTTGAAGACGGCTTATATCACCTCTCGGTCTTCTCTTCCCCAGGCTAAACATACCCAACACTCCTTCAACCATTCCTCATAAGGCTTGGTTTCCAGACCCTTGGTCACCCGGTTTGCCGTCTTCTGAACACATTCCAGCTTGTCAATATCTTTCTTAAACTGTGGTGACCAGTTTTCTGACTTCTGTTGATGCAGCCTAGAATAGTATTCGCATTCTTTGCTGCTGCATCACACTGTTCTCTCATGCTAAGCTTGTGGTCTACTAAGATGCCAAGATCCTTTTCACATGTACTACAATCAAGGCAGGTGTCACCCATCCTATATTTGTGCATCTGGTTTTTCCTGCTTATGTGTCAAACCTTACATTTGTCCCTATGGAAATACATTTTTAAAAAAAGTTTGGGCCCAGTCCTCCAATCTGTGAAACTCATCTTCAATCCTGATTCTCTGAGGTCTTAGCTACCCCTCCCAGTTTGGTGTCATCTGCAAATTTGATGATCATCCCCTCTATGCCTTCACCCAAGTCTTGTTGAACAACAACGGACCCAGGACAGAATCCTACAGCACCCGATTTGTCACTTTCTCCTAGGATTGTGAGGAACCATTGGGGAGTGCTTTTTGGGCTCAGTTAGTCAAACAGCTACAAATCCACCTAACAATTCACACCCTCTAGCCCACATTTTACCAGCTTCACTGCAAGAATACCAGGGGAGACTTTGTGACCAACCCAAAAGGCTTGCCAGAAGATTAAAGCACAGAAAAGTTCATTTTATTTTACTCCTTTCTTCCACAGAGAGCTGCTTCGAAGATGCGGAGTGCGTTCGTCCAGAGTAGGCAGCTCCCAGAACATCGGTTCTCCAACTTATCTTTCAGAACACCCTCAGAAAAAGAAGAATCCAAAGAATATCCTAAATAGCGTAAAGAAGAAATACAAATTGGTAGACGGAAATGTAAATACACATCAAATAATAAAAGTCTTTTATTGCATTGTGCTGCATGTTTTGTCCTGTGTCATTTATGCTGGGAAACGCTTGATATTTTCAAATACATGGTGGGGATACTTTGTGCCCTTTAACACTGGTGTTTTATTGCAGCTGTGTTCTGGACACAAATCCACATTGGTGAGAATAATAGAATCATGGAATTGTAGAGCTGGAAGGAACCACGTGGGTCATCTTGTTCAACATCCTCCTGCAATGCAGAGTTTTTTTGCCCAAGGTGGGGCTTGAACCCATGACCCTGAGATTAAGAGTCTCATGCTCTAACAACTGAGCTATGGTTCTATCTGAACAAATTACTGCTGCAGCCTAACAAAGGTACAGTGAGAAAATAAACTGGAGCATTTGTGGATGAAAAAGTTATGGGATTTCCGCAGGTAGTGGCAGGGTATGCCCTGATTGGAAATGAAAGTGTGTATCTTTTTTATTATTATTATTAAACAAAATACAAACATTACACATACATACACGTATACATATACATACCTACAGGTAAGACAGATATACATTACTTACATTTATAAATCTGATTCCATATACTTATTCATCCAAATATTTTTATTACACAAACTCTTTAAAAATATAATCTCATTCTAGCCTCCTGATAACTTCTGTAAGGCTAAATTTATATATAGTCTCTTCTTTGGGCTTCCCATTTTAAACTCTTCATCAAATTTAACATTAAACATATTTTCAAGACGTATAATTTTATGACTCGGTCTAAATGTTGTTCTTTTCCATTTCTTTTTCCATTTGATTTCTTTTTTTTATTACTTTTACAATTCATAATAAGGCAGGAGCTATTCCAATACTATAACGGTATTAGTGTTGTATCTTTTTTTTAGATATTGTATAAAATCATTCCATTCCTTTATAAATTTTTCCTTCGGATTGTCTTTTATTTTCTCTGAAAGGTACGCCAGCTCTATATATTCTAACGTTTTATTAATCCAATCCTTTTTACTGGGTACTATTGCACTTTTCCATTTTGCACCAATTAAAATTCTAGCCGCTGCAGAGGTATATAAGAAGAAATTTCGCACCCTTTTTGGTATTTCTGGTGTTGTTATACCTATAAGGTAGGCTTCTGGTGTTTTTGTAAATTTGATGTCGCATATTAATTCTATTTCTGAGTGGATCTCGTTCCAGAAAGACTCTATCTTTTTACATTCCCACCAGACGTGGTACCAATTTCCCACTTCTTCACATCTCCAGCAGGCATTGCTTACATTCCTATACATTTTAGAAAGTTTGTGAGGAGTGATATGCCACCTATAAAACATTTTTATCATGTTTTCTCTAATTGGGTTACAAGTGGTGAAATTCCAATTCTCTTTCCATAAGTTTTCCCATCTGGTTAGCATGATGTTCTGTCCTATGTCCTGGGCCCAGTGTGTCATTGAGGCTTTAATTTCTTCCTCCATGACCGTCCAGTCCAACAATATCCTATACGCTTTTGAAAGAGTTTTCGTTTTTGAATTTAACACTTCCAATTGAAATTTAGAGGGTTCTTTTCCAAATCCTATTTTACTATCAACTTTGTATCTTTCAAAAAGTTGATAGTAAGTGAACCAATCCTTTACTGTATTTTTTAAATTTTCATATGTTTTTAGTTCTAATTTATTGTTTTTTTCCCTCCAATAGGTCTAGGTATGTTGGCCATTTGATCGTTAGGACACCACATCTTCTCGCTTGAAAGTGTGTATCTAGACACGGGGTGGGGGGCGGGCGGGGACCCGCTATAAATAAGTCAGGAATTACATCGTTATAGCAAAAGAAAAGAAAAATTCCATGTGGTGAGCCAGACTACATATATATGTATATTTTTTTGGTGGGGGGGGAATTCCTATGCCCCACAAATAACTCAGAGATGCATTTTAAATAAAAGGACACATTCTACTCATGTAAAAACACACTGATTCCTGGACCGTCCATGGGCTGGATAGAAAAAGCGATGGGGCCGGATCTGGCCCCTGGCTGTTTGGTTGACTACCCCTGTCCTAAGGAAAAAATGGGACATTTTGGGATCAAATCAGAAACTGGGACAACTTCTATAACTCCAGGACTGTCCCTGGAAAATAGGGGCACTTGGAGGGTCTGAGCTTTTGCCCCTACCAAAACGAAATCTCCTAATGAAGCATAATTTGGGACTGTGGCACCTCTGGTTTTGTATCCCGTGCTCTGTTAAATCTGTTCTGGGCTTCCTCCAACCCTCTGGGGTAAGTGCAGGGGTGGGCAGAGGTGAAGGAAGGGGGGGCGGTATTTCTATCGTGCACACAAATCCTTGCACTAACAGAACAAGGACACTAGATATTTCTCATTGGTCCTAAGTACAGGGCAATCACAAGACACTTGCATTTGAATAGTACTAAATATTAAGGTGCAAAGCCCTGGCTTCTTTTGCAGCTGACTACTCTGTCCGAATGACAAGTTAATCTGAATGAAGAGTGGGTCTGAAAAGCAGAGTGTGGTCCAATCTGAAGGCCAGCTTGTCTTTTTTTTAACACCATCCCACCATCTCTGCTTTCCCTTAAGTTGATTTTCTTCTTCAAGCCCAGCAAGAGGGAAACACTCGTTTGGTATGTTGTTCTGGTCATAACAACCTTGGCTTAAAGGCAGCTGTTAGGTAAGGATGAAGATCAGTTTTCCAGACTGCATTAGGGCAATTACTGAAAAAAGCAGGTGCATTAGAGAGAGCGGCAATCATGCAAGAGCTTTTATTCCTGACCCAGAAGTGAATAAAGGAGACATTAGGTCAGAATGGCTGGTGCTTGGAGGTTGTCTCCATGTTATGGCCCTTCTGAGGTGTTTTTCTACAATCATCTGGAAGTGGAATTCAAGTTGACTTTCTGTACAACACTATATAGAATGCTATATTATCAGGCAATGCCCATTCCCAAAGCCAAGCTCCTTCTATTACATTTACTGTACTCAGAAGGAAATCTGTTCAGCAGCGTTCCCCTGCAATCTGAATTAGAAGTTTCCTTCTTGTGACTTCTGCTTCTAATTGCTTCCTAATTGCAGGCTTCTGCTTCCAATGTGCCTCTAATTTCATCTTAATTGCATAGGGCAACTGAAGCATTACATACAAATTGCCTCAGAATTGAGCCATTCCTCTTCCCTGAAAGGGGGAGGGACTTTTAATTACTGGCTTCCTCTCATCATGGTTTCCTTTCTTCCCTCTACAGCAAAATAATTGCATTGCAAGAACAGGAATGGGTTAATTATGGGGCAATTGGCCAATAATGCCAGGTGATTCTTAAGAGAAAGCAATTGATATTGCAGGGGGAACTAACTAACTCTTCTGGAGGAGGAAGCTTCTAAATAAGGTCACAGTAGTGCTTCATAGCCTGAATGCCAGACAGAACAGTCCTGTAATTGTGTTTCAACTGGGCAAAATCTCTGCTCCTTCTGCTTCATGCCTCTCCTGGTTCTGGGAGAGCAGGTGAGAGGGGAGCTGGTTGCAGCAGGAGGGGGAGACCCCTTGGCTTCTTCAGCAGCCTGACTCCACACTGCCTCTTGCCCCCCATCCTTACCAGTCTGTGCTTCTGGATTGCTCTCTGCCACAGCCTCTTCCTGTTCGCTAAACTTTGTTACCCTATCAGCTTCTGGCATTCTGGTAACTCCTCCTCCCAGTCTGCTCCCTATTCTCCCCCATGTTCGTCCCACCACCACTCCCCGAGCTCTGAAGAAGAAGAAGAAGAAGAAGAAGAAGAAGAAGAAGAAGAAGAAGAAGAAGAAGAGTTTGGATTTGATATCCCGCTTTATCACTACCCGAAGGAGTCTCAAAGCGGCTAACATTCTCCTTTCCCTTCCTCCCCCACAACAAACACTCTGTGAGGTGAGTGGGGCTGAGAGACTTCAGAGAAGTGTGACTAGCCCAAGGTCACCCAGCAGCTGCATGTGGAGGAGCGGAGATGCGAACCCGGTTCACCAGATTACAAGTCTACTGCTCTTAACCACTACACCACACTGGCTCTGAGCCTTGATCCCTTGGGGGTTCCCCAGCTGCTGCCTCCCACCATTCTTCTGCATCCAGCCAGAGCGAGAGCTTGTTATGTTCCTAAAGTGATGGAAAATAGAAATACCTCCTTGCCTGAAAGAACCTTGAAGGTATTACATGCTCATTTATGAAGTGGGGTGAAGCAGCCGACTCAGGCATGGAAGGCCCCCAAACAGCACCCACCCACCCACCCCACAACCTCTGGCACCGATGGCAGGGCGATGGAGGCAGTGCGTCAGGTGGAAGTCAACAATACTGGGCCAGTCAGATTGACCCAGCAGAAGGGACCCAGCGAAGGGCTGTAGGCCAGTGGTTAGATTATCTGCCTCGCACATGGAAGGTTCTAGGTTCAACTCCTGGCAACTCCTGGTGCGTTTGGGATCCTGGAGACCTGCTGTTATTCACTGTAGACCAGCAGTTCCCAAATTCTGCTCCATGAGCTTCATTCAACTTTTCAGCTTGATTTTCCAACCAATTGCCATTGCTCTCCTTTGTTTTTCTCAATGGGTTGCATTCCATGGAATGTGAATGGCAATGGAATGAAACACTTTACACCGTAAGAAATAAAAGAAGCAACAAGGGTGCAATTGAAAGCAATACAGCATCCAGCACAGCGTGTTACAATTTCTGCAAGAGGCAAAAGAAGCCTTGAGTGGTCTGCCGAGACCCTCGGCAATTTTCAGGTGGTGCCTTCCAACTCTACAATTCCATGATTCTATTATTCTAACCAATGTGGATTTGTGTCCAGAACACAGCTGCAATAAAACACCAGAGTTAAGGGGCCCAAAGTATCCCCACCATGTATTTGAAAATATCAAGCGTTTCCCAGCATAAATGACACAGGACAAAACATAAAACAAAAGACTTTCATTATATGCTGTGTGTTTACATTTTCATCTCCCAATTTTCATTTCTTCTTTACGGTATTTAGGATATTCTTTGGATTCTTCTGTTTCTGAGGGTTTTCTGAAAGGTAAGTTGGAAAACCGATGTTCTGGGGGTTGCCTACTCCGGATGAACGCACTCCGCATCTTCGTAGCAGCTCTCTGTGGAAGAAAGGAGTAAAAAAATGAACTTTTCTGAGCTTTAATCTTCTGGCAAGCCTTTTGGGTTGGTCACAAAGTCTACCCTGGGATTCTTGCAGTGAAGCTGGTAAAATGTGGGCTAGAAGGTGTGAACTGTTAGGTGGATTTGTAGCTGTTTGACTAACTGAGCCCAAAAAGGACTCCCCAATGGTTCCTCACAATCCTAGGAGAAAGTGACAAGTGGGGTGCTGTAGGGTTCTGTCATGGGTCCGTTGTTGTTCAACATGACTTGGGTGAAGGCATAGAGGGGATGATCATCAAATTTGCAGACGACGCCAAACTGGGCCGGGTAGCTAAGACCTCAGAGAATCAAGATTGAAGAGGAGTTTCACGGATTGGAGAACTGGGCCCAAACATTTTATTAAAGATGGATTTCCATAGGGACAAATGTAAGGTTTGACACATAAGCCGGAATAACCAGATGCACAAATATAGGATGGGTGACACCTGCCTTGACAGTAGTACATGTGAAAAGGATCTTGGCGTCTTAGCAGACCACAAGCTTAGCATGAGAGAACAGCGTGATGCAGCAGCAAAGAAAGCGAATACTATTCTAGGCTGCATCAACAGAAGTCCAGTGTCCAGGTCAAAGGAAGTAATAGTACCACTCTATTGTGCCTCTCTCAGACCCAACCTGGATCATTGTGTCCAACTCTGGTCACCACAGTTTAAGAAAGATATTGACAAGCTGGAATGTGTTCAGAAGAGAGCAAACAGGGTGGCCAAGGGTCTGGAAATCTAGCCTTATGTGGAATGGTTGAAGGAGTGTTGGGTATGTTTAGCCTGGGGAAGAGAAGACCGAGAGGTGATATGAGCCGTCTTCAAATATCTGAAGGGCTGTCCCATGGAAGATGCAGCAAGATTCTTCTCTGCTGCTCCAGGACCCAAAGGAATAGGTTCAAATACAAAACAGGAGATTCTGACTAAACATTAGGAAGAACTCTCTGAGCGCAAGAGCTGCTTGGCAGTGGAAGTTTTTAAAGGTAAGTTGGGTGGCCATCTGTCTTGTATGATCTAGTTGGGATTCCTGCATTGCAGGGGTTGTACTAAATGACCCTTGGTCATGACTTGTAGCAGTTAATGTGACTTTTCTGACTCACATCCCCCCTCTTCCTCTCTCCAGGACTCCCTCTTGGTGAGCTTCATCAGATACCCTTACCGACACCGCAGCATATTCCAGAGACTGCACATCTTCCTTCTTCACTGCAGAACTTCCAGCCGGACATGCAGGGGTCAGGCAGGTCATTTTCCTCTAGGCAGCGCAAAGTTTCCGGGGTTTCAATGAGGCAGCCAAATTCTTCTCCACAGCAGATGCTGGGGCCAAAGCAGTTTCCTTCCTCTTCAGGACCACAGGTGATGCACTGAGAGAGAGAGAGAAAGGTTGTGCTGAGTTTGAGTTTGGCTATGGCAACGTAACTACAGGTATGCTCACTTTAAGTTGCTGCTAAAGGCACAAGAGCAGACTAGGCTCTTTTCTTCCTATCAGTTGGCAACGCTGCACTGGTCTGTGTGCAGAGAAAGTGGTTAAAAGCAGCAGGGCTAGAAGCTTAAAGTCAGGGATGGCGGACATGCGGCTCTCTAGCTGGTGTTGCATTGCAGCTCACATCAGCCCCAGGGAACATGGCCAACTGCCCTGGAGGATACTGGGAGTTGTAGTCCAACAACATCTGGAGGACCTCAGCTTCCCCACCCTTGCTTTTGGCGATCAAGGTTGCAATCCTGTACAGTGGTACCTCGCAAGACGAATGCCTTGCTAGACGAAAAACTCGCTAGACGAAAGGCATTCGCTAACGAAAAGGTGACTTGCAAGACAAATTTCCCTATGGCCGTGACTTGCAAAACGAAAACGTTTTGTGATTTTTTTCCCCTCGAACCGCACTTCGCAAGATGAAATTTCCGCTATACGACAGCACTCCCGGAACGAATTAATTTCGTCTTGCGAGGCACCACTGTACTTACTTCCTGGTTGCAAGTCCTATTGAACTCAATAAGGCTTACTTTTGAGTAGCTATGTCTAGGCTTGCACCGCACTCACATTTAATTATCGAAGCGTTAATTGCATGTGCCTCACAGAAGAGGCCTTTGCAAAGGAATGGTCTTGCAGGAAGGCAGAGTACTCGCTTTGTTGCTTGGAAAAACGGCATCAGAAAGGAGTAAATGCTTCAGTACGAGTGCTGGTATGAAAAATGCTTATAAATCTAATCTGCAATGTTTCTAGGGCGTGAGCTGTGCACAGAGCACACTTGGCTCTGCTAGCGCTGCAAGGGAATAGAAGTACAGAGCAGGGCAGCGCTGAACACAGGCAATAGAAATGGGCCAGCTTGGAAGGTTTCAAGCTGTGCTTCAAGATCCCCGCACCATTACTAGTAGAGGGTTCGCCTCTTTCTGAGATTGTGCCCGAATAAATGTAGATGCATCATCCTCTTGACAATCTAAGACACAAACTAAAGTCTTTCCTAAGATGCTTACTGCCTTATCTCCCTCTCATATAGACCTAACAAAATAAAATAAAAAAATTCCTTCCAGTAGCACCTTAGAGACCAACTAAGTTTGTTCTTGGTATGAGCTTTCATGTGCATGCACACTTCTTCAGATACACTGAAACGGAAGTCACCAGACCCTTAAATATAGTGAGAGGAGTGGGGAGGGGTATTACTCAGAAGGGTGGTGGGAATGGGTGAACAGCTGATAGGTGTGGAAAACCGACATCATATAGACATATAATCTATGGCAGCACACTCCCCGTGTGTTCAGAACACATTTAAAGTACCTAAATAATCCTGGGAATTGTAGTTCGTTAAGGGTCCTGAGACCTGTAGCTCTGTGAGGGGTTGACTGCCATTCCCAGGATTTGGGGTGGGTGAGCTTTAAATATCCTTTAATGGTATGATGGTCTCTGCAGCCTTGAGTGAGCATTCCTTCACTCTTTCGCTATCCGTAGTTGCAGCACCTCTCTCGCTTCCCTAAGGAGCAGAGCTCCATCCCTGCAGAGCAGCTAACGGGTCCGAGAGGCAGAGCAAAGCAGAAAAAGGATTAAGCACACAAAGACACCTTTGGAACAATTCCCCCATAACTAGCAAAGAAGCAGAAAAGCAGTTTCTTTCGGAGACTGGAGCATCAACTGAGATTTGCAGGTGCATCAACTGGAGATCCTCTCTCTCTCTCTCTCTCTCTCTCTCTCTCTCTCTCTCTCTCTCTCCTACCTGTCTGATTTCTGTGTCTAGGAATGCTCTCTTTCTTCGCCAAGGTGTGTTATGGATGTAGTAAGCTGAAGACAATGTGAGTAGGCAGAGGACATAGACTGGAAGAGAGGTCTCAAGCATCTTGGGGGGCATGCAAATCTCACTCACAGGCTGCCTTCCTCTCCTGACTTCTGCCTCCTGCATCTGCCTCCTTCCTGGACCACCTCCCTCTTTATACCCTTCGTAGCTTCCCTTTGCATCCACGCAGCACTTCTATCATCATGACCTCGATGGAGGCCCCGCCCTCTCACTCTGGCCCCGCCCCCTCAACTCCCTCCCTCCCTTTGCGTCCTCCTTCTCTGCCACAAATACTTCCAGATGCTCAGGAGTCAAGACAAGAAATTTAAAAGAAGAATGGGAAATGTTTATAATGTATATACAAAATCATTGTAAACAGGTCAAAACATTAGCAGGATTTTAAATACACTTGTAATGTCATAGATCTTACAGTTAGCTTAGGAAGATGGAAAATTGGAGAAGTACTTCTATGCAGCTGAAAACTGAATTAAAAGGACCCATGGGAGGGATGGGGGAGAGTCAGGAGATTCAAAGTAATCTGAATATTTGGATTTTTTACTGTTTTATGTTGTATGTTTACAGGTATATCTTTCAAAATCAATGAAAAAGATTTTTAAAAGAGAAATTGTGCAGCCAGAACATTGGAGCCCAAACAGGGCATCTGGGATTGGTATCAGAAGCCCAAACAGCTTCAGTAAATCTGGGGTGTCCCGCTTCAAATTGGACAGTCGTACAGTATGGGCTTTCACCCCTTGGTTCAAGTAATATTCCACATGAACGCCCCTAGTATTAGAACAGTGGGCTAGCTCCAAGAGTTGTGGGGTTTTCTTCTTTTTGCCAATCTTGCAGGTAGGAAACTGAGAGTCATAAGATCAAGGACGGATTTAGCGGGGTGCAGATGAGACTGATTCTTCCTCATTTTCAGCCACCCTAGCTTCTCTGTGCAATGTTACTCCGGGGGATGAGTAACTTGCCTTGCACAAGGAGGGAAGTCTGGAAGGGAGATGTGTTGGTGATCTGAGTTGAGATACCCACGTAGCGGAAGTTGCCCCCAGGTCCGCTCACCCCACAGATGCAGCCTAAGGTTCCAATAGTTTACTGTTGCAGAAGACAAGGCTTCAGTAAAACAGTTCCGGATGTTGATACATACAGCTTTTGCAGATACATACATACCAGTAAAAAGTAGCTCTGCTGCTCCAGCAGTTGAAGACGTAACACAGACCCCGACTCCACACTTCCAGACAGACTCTGTCACAAGACTGACCCCAACACACAGCACAAGACCCTGGACACAATGAACTTTGAACTTTTTTTGGAAGTCGAACGTGCTCCGTTTTGAGTCTTATGCTTCCAGTCTGAGTGCCACACTTACGTTTTGAGTGCTATGCTGAAGTCTGTCTGTTTTTGCTATATATTTTCTGTTTTTGTTTTTGCGGCTCTTTTTTTGTGACTGTGTGGAACCCAGTTCAGCTACTGATTGATTGATTGTGTGACTGCAGTACATTGTTTATTGCTTTCATTTTATGGATCAATGGTCTCGTTAGATAGTAAAATTCATGTTAAATTGCTGTTTCAGGGGTTGTTTTTAAAAGTGTCTGGAACAGAGTAATCCATTTTTCATTAGTTTCTATGGGAAAGCACGCCATCTGGAACGGACTTCTGGAACAGATTAAAAAAGAGAACCGAGGTACTACTGCATTGGTATCAGCAAGCAGGTAAGAATAACCCCTGCAGGCAAGTTGGTGCCAAACATCTTGCTCTGCTTTCCCTTGGACCACGGGAGGGGGGGGTGGGGTTGTCATTTGGGCAGGGTTATTATCCATCCTGCCCAGGTTTGTACCCCAGGGAGGTCATTTCGGTGCTGCTAAGGCAGAGGCACACTCCATTGTCTCGCAAGACAGACAGATGCCAACCAGTAAAATTTAAAAGGTACAAAATCTCTTTCCCTGCTGCATATAGCAACTGCTTGTCCACATCAGATTTGTATGGTTCCACAGAGCAGAACCAGTGAAATTTAATAGGTACAGAATCTCTTTCCTTGCTGCATATAGCAACCACTTGTCCGTATCAGATTTGTATGGTTCCACAGAGCAGAAGAGGAGGTGTACCTCACAGCAGAACATACCCGTGCCTGGATATCCCCATAGGCCCTCCCTGCCACACACACAAAAGAGGGATGACAGTCAAGTGACCCCCTTGAGATATCCAGTGTCTTCCTCCCCAGTTGCAAGGTAGTGGCAGAACGTGCTTAACTCTCATCCTGTTGCAAAATGTTCAACAGCTGCATTGGAGACTTTAACATGAGACTGTTGGGTGTGAAGGCTGTTTGCTACTTCCATGTTTTAATTCAGGGGGTTCCAACGTAGTGCCCATTGGTGAGTTGACCCTCACCAACCCTCCTCCCTCTGTTTTGCAGTGTTGTGGTTTGTTTGGGCCCAAACAACTCCCAACTCCGAACTTCTCCCCGGACACCACCCCTGCAGTGCGCTCCCCAAAGGAAGCCGCTTCCCAGACCTGACACCAGCAGGGAATGACCTTAGGAACGTGGCATTAATATGCAAGGGGGAATTTTGTGAATTGCAAATGTGTCAACGAACCACTCTCAGAGGGCCCGTGGCTGCCAGGGCAGATCAGCATGGCAGATTCTGTGGAACGCCCTCCCATCAGATGTCAAGGAAATCAAGAACTATCCAACTTTTAGAAGACATCTGAAGGCAGCCCTGTTCAGGGAAGTTTTTAATGTTTGATGTATTTATTGTCAGTATTTTCACTGCCAACTATTGCAAAGGGTCACATGATCCAATGTTTCAACTTCTTATCACTGTGTGTATGTTGGCGGAAGTCAAGTCGACAACTTCTGCTCTTTGTTCTCTCTCTCCAGACAGAGAGGCTGTGTGAGAAGACGCTCTCACAGCACACCATGATTATTTTGTTTTCTTTGTTTTCTTTGTTGTAAATAAAATGCTTAATGCTACATTTCCTGCACAATCTTGTTTTTGCTGACTCTGCTAATGTCTTTCGGGTGTGTGTTGCTGCTGTGTATGGGGCTCCGAGAACAAGGGGGTCATCCAGTGATCTGGTTTTTATTGTGTTTTTAATTAGGAGCCACTCAGAGTGGCTGGGGAAACCCAGCCAGATGGGTGTGGCATGTATGTATGTATGTATGTATGTATGTACGTTGCCGACAAAGGTCCGTATAGTTAAAGCTATGGTTTTCCCAGTAGTAATGTACGGAAGTGAGAGCTGGACCATAAAGAAGGCTGATTGCCGAAGAATTGATGCTTTTGAATTATGGTGCTGGAGGAGACTCTTGAGAGTCCCATGGACTGCAAGAAAGAAATCAGCCCTGAGTGCTCACTGGAAGGACAGATCCTGAAGTTGAGGCTCCAGTACTTTGGCCACCTCATGAGAAGAGAAGACTCCCTGGAAAAGACCCTGATGTTGGGAAAGATGGAGGGCACAAGGAGAAGGGGACGACAGAGGATGAGATGGTTGGACAGTGTTCTCGAAGCGACTAGCATGAGTTTGGCCAAACTGCGGGAGGCAGTGGAGGATAGGCGTGCCTGGCGTGCTCTGGTCCATGGGGTCACGAAGAGTCGGACGCGACTGAACGACTGAACAACAACAACAACAAACGTATGAATAAATAAATAAATTTATTACTACCCACTTATACTCAGGTTGGATGCATGGGGTGCTATATTAAATTATGTGGAGTGCCTTATTTGAGTTGATATAGCAACCGAGGAATTTCGTTTTTCCCCGTAAGGGGACAATGACAATAAATATCTATTCTATTCTATTCTATTCTATTCTATTCTATTCTATTCTAGGGGAGGGTTGCTACACCTGGTGGGTAACACCACCTTCTGGGGTAGTTTGTCCACCTTTGGTCCCCATCTTGCACTCAGCTCCTACCTGTGGCTCCTAGAAACTGTCAGTATGCGACAGCAGCCACACCCAGGGAACAGCTTCCACTGGCCGGCTAAACCAGTTGAGGGTAGCCAGTGGGCCTCAACCCACATGTTCCAGGGTTAAACCAGTTTTCAATGTGTAGTATGGATGTTCCCTGGAGGTGTCCGACTCGCAGCCTATTACCTTAAGCTCGGACCAAAATAAGATGTCAGTGCTGCATTGCCAGCTGGCCCTTGCCATAGTACTTTATGGCAGTAACAAAGAGGTTTTTCTGGGACAGAGTTCAAAGGGTCTTTTCTTTTTATTGCACATGCATGATGAATTGTGCACATGATGTTATCAGGGTGGTCACACTCCATTGGGCTATCAATGATGTTTGTGCCTGCAAAAGTTTTGGAATGGACTCACAGTTGGGACTCAGCCACTTTAATAATAATAAAAAAACAGCAATTTGAATGTGCTATAAACATGCAACACCAGGTGGCGCCAGAGAGCAGGAAAATTTAAAACATGATTTTCTACAGTTTTTTTTTTCTTTTGCAATAACGATCTAATTCCTGACTTATTTATAGCGGGTTCTCTCTCTCTCTCTCTCTCCCTGTTTCTAGATCCACCCTTGCATTTCCTTTTTTAAACTTTTTTTTGATAATTTTGCAAATACAAAAAAGACATAACTTAAAAGCAAAAATTTCATAACTTAAAAAACAAAAAGAGAAAGTAAAGAAACAATTTTCCCATTCCCACCCTCCACCCCCCACCACCCTGTGCTGGCTTCCAGCCTTGCAATTCCAATCAGGGCATATCGTGCAACTACCTGCGGAAATCCCATAACTTTTTCATCCACAAATGCTTTGGTTTATTTTCTCACTGTGCCTTTGTTAGGCTGCAGCCCCTCCGGACAGCAGCAATGTGTTCAGATAGAACCATAGCTCAGTTGTTAGAGCATGAGACTTAATCTCAGGGTCATGGGTTCGAGCCCCACCTTGGGTGGTTGAACTAGATGACCCACGTGGTCCCTTCCAGCTCTACAATTCCATGATTCTATTATTCTAACCAATGTGGATTTGTGTCCAGAACACAGCTGCAATAAATCACCAGAGTTAAGGGGCCCAAAGTATCCCCACCATGTATTTGAAAATATCAAGCGTTTCCCTGCATAAATGACACAGGACAAAACATGCAACACAATGCAATAAAAGACTTTTATTATTTGCTGTGTATTTACATTTACGTCTCCCAATTTTTTTTTCTTCTTTACGCTATTTAGGGTATTCTTCGGCAGGGGTAGGCAACCTAATCCCCATGGGCTGGAAGTGGCCCATGAGGGTCTTTTAACTGGCCCAACAGCCGCCCTGAACCGAGCTGCCCGCTCGGCGAGTCCGCGCACACTATCTAAACTGATGCAGACGCCAGAAATTGTGGGTGCGCGCGCTCACGATCTGGCCCACGGAGTGATCTCTGTTGGAGTGAATGGGTCCAGGGTCCTGCCAACCCCTGATCTTCGGATTCTTCTTTTTCTGAGGGTGTTCTGAACGGTAAGTTGGAGAACCGATGTTCTGGGGGTTGCCTACTCCGGACGAACGCACTCCGCATCATTGTAGCAGCTGTCTGTGGAAGAAAGGTAGTATGCTATGGTCATGACTTGTAGCAGTTAATGTGACTGTTATGTACTGAGCTGAATCCTAGAACAATAGGATCTGGAATGCAGCAGTCTGATTGGTCCACAGGAGCCACCCAATCCAGCTCCAGGTGGAAGTGAAGCAGCGACCTGATTGGCCTGCAAGAGCAGCCAATCAGGCACCTGGATGAAGTGAATCCTCAACCTGATTGTACCACAGGAGTAGCCCAGAATTAGCCAATCACGTGGGGCCTATTGTGTAAATAATGTATATACAGCAGACGTTTTGGGGAAAGATTGCTACTATGAGCTGAATAAAGAGCATGAAATTCACACTTGAATATATTTCAGTGACTTTTCTGACTCACATCCCCCCTCTTCCTCTCTCCAGGACTCCCCCTTGGTGAGCTTCATCAGATACCCTTACCGACACCGCAGCATGTGCCTGGGACTGCACACTTCCCATCTGCACCGCAGAAGTCCCAGCCGGACATGCAGGGGTCAGGCAGGTCATTTTCCTCCAGGCAGCGCAGAGTTTCTGGGGTGTCAATGAGGCAGCCAAATTCTTCTCCGCAGCAGATGCGGGGGCCAAAGCAGTTTCCTTTCTCTTCAGGACCACAGGTGATGCACTGAGATAGAGACAGATAGAGATAGGTAGAGAGAGAGAGAGAGAGAGAGAGAGGGAGGTTGTGCTGAGTTTGAGTTTGGCTACGGCAACGTGACTACAGGTATGCTCACTTTCGGTTGCTGCTAAAGGCACAAGAGCAGACCAGGCTCTTTTCTTCCTATCAGTTGGCAACGCTGCACTGGTCTGTGTGCAGAGAAAGTGGTTAAAAGCAGCAGGGCTAGAAGCTTCCTATCAGTTGGCAACGCCTGTTGTATCTCCCTCTCATATAGACATATAATCTATGGCAGCGCACTCCCCGTGTGTTCAGAACACATTTAAAGCACCTAAATAATCCTGGGAATTGTAGTTCGTTAAGAGTCCTGAGGAGGACAGTGGGTGGCGCTGTGGGTTAAACCACAGAGCCTAGGGCTTGCTGATCAGAAGGTCGCCGGTTCGAATCCCCGCATTGGGGTGTGCTCCTATTGCTCGGTCCCACCTCATGCCAACCTAGCAGTTTGAAAGCATGTCAAAGTTCAAGTAGATAAATAGGTACCGTTCCGGTGGGAAGGTAAACGGCGTTTCTGTACTCTGCTCTGGTTCGCCAGAAGCAGCTTAGTCATGCTAGCCACATGACCCAGAAGCTGTATTCCAGCTCCCTTGGCCAGTAAAGCGAGATGAGCACCCCAAACCCAAAGTCATCTGCGACTGGACCTAATGGTAAGGGGTCCCTTTACCTTTACCTTTAAGGGTCCTGAGAATTGTAGCTCTGTGAGGGGTAGACTGCCATTCCCAGGATTTGGGGTGGGTGCGCTTTAAATGTCCTTTAATGGTATGATGGTCTCTGCAGCCTTGAGTGAGCATTCCTTCTCTCTTTTGTTATAGTAGTTGCAGCACCTCTCTCGCTTCCCTAAGGAGCAGAGCTCCATCCCTGCAGAGCAGCTAACGGGTGCGAGAGGCAGAGCAAAGCAGAAAAAGGATTAAGCACACAAAGACACCTTTGGAACAATTCCCCCATAACTAGCAAAGAAGCAGAAAAGCAGTTTCTTTCGGAGACTGGAGCATCAACTGAGATTTGCAGGTGCATCAACTGAGATCCTCTCTCTCTCTCTCTCTCTCTCTCTCTCTCTCTCTCTCTCTCTCTCTCTCCTACCTGTCTGATTTCTGTGTCTGGGAATGCTCTCTTTTCTTGCCTAGTCCAGATCTGGATGTAGGAAGCTGAGGACAAGGTGAGTAGGCAGAGGACATAGACTGCAAGAGAGGTCTCAGGCATCTTGCTGGGCGTACAAATCTCTCTCACAGGCTCCCTTCCTCTCCTGGCTTCTGCCTCCTGCATCTGCCTCCTTCCTGGACCACCTCCCTCTTTATACCCTTCGTAGCTTCCCTTTGCATTGATGCAACACTTCTATCATCATGACCTCGATGGAGGCCCCGCCCTCTCACTCTGGCCCCGCCCCTCAACTCCCTCCCTCCCTTTGCATCCTCCTTCTCTGCCACCATTGCAGCCACCACAAAACAGACATACTTCCAAAAGCTCAGGAATCAAGAAGACAAGAAATGTAAAAGAAGAATGGGAAATGTTTATAATGTATATACAAAATCATTGGAAACAGGTCAAAACATTAGCATTATTTTAGATACACTTGTAAGTATTGAAGTTATTGATAACTTAGGAAGATGAAAAATTGGAGAAGTATTGATATGCAGCTGAAAATAGAATCAATAGGACCCATGGAAGGGATGGGGGGAAGCCAGGAGATTCAGAGTAATCTCGATATTTGGATTTTGTACTGTTTTATGTTGTATGTTTATTTCTTTGAAAATCAATGAAAAAGATTTTAAAAAGAAAAGAAAAAAAGAGAAATGTGCAGCCAGAACATTGGAGCCCAAACGGGGCATTTGGGATTGGTATCAGAAGCCGGAGCAGTTCAGTAAACCTGGGGTGTCCTTCTTCAAATGGGACAGTCGTGCAGTATGGGCTTTCACCCCTTGGTTCAATACTACCGTATTCCACATGAACGCCCTTTGTATTAGAACCGTGGACTGGCTCCAACAGTCGTGGGGTTTTCTTCTTTTTGCTAATCTTGCAGGTAGGAAACAGAGAGTCATATTAACAGGGCCGGATTCAGGTTTGATGAGGCCCTAAGCTACTGAAGGTAATGGGTCCCTTTATATGTCCAGCTGTCCTTTGTCAACAACAAATTGTCGCTGTTTTTTGTGTTGAATATATGCTATATGGTAATTTATGGACCTAATAGGTATCTAAAGCCATTTGCACATGCAGAATGTAGGCACCCTATATATAGAAATGAGCAAACCAGTGATATTTTAGGGAGCAGGCTAGCATCATAGGAGCCTACACAACACAAAACACTGTTGCTGTATGTAGGTTTTATTTGTTTTTTATCTTATATTTTGGAAATGTACATCCAGTTTTTTTCCCTTTAATTTTTTTGGGACCCCAAGAGAGTGAAGCCCTAAGCTATAGCTTGTTTAGCTTATACGTAAATCCGGCACTGAATATGATTCTCTTTCTTTCATTGAGATTCCTGCCTTGCAGGGGGATGGGGGCCCTTTGTGTCCCTTCCAACTCAGCGATACTTTGATTCTATATTCAATGCTGCTATTCCACTCACACAACAGACTTCGTCTTGCCTGGTGAAATCCCCTGCTTTTGTTGCCTGTATCCCCCGGCACACCCTCAAAATCTGCTCCAGAGGATTGGAGGCCCCTCTAGAGCACATTTTGGGGTTGTTCTGGAGATACAACACCAAGGACTTCATCTTGGACGCATGCTTCCCCAAGTACATACCTGTGATATACCTCTATGCATGTGCAGAGAGCATAATCCAGTCCCGCTGGGGATAAACCACTAGGCTGTGAAGAATTCACATAGGCACACTTCCCTGTTGGGCCTTCATTGCGGGGGGGGGGGCAGATGAGACTGATTCTTCCTCATTTTCAGCCACCCTAGCTTCTGTGTGCAACGTTACTCCAGGGGATGCTTTGCACAAGGAGGAAAGTCGGGAAGGAAGATGTGTTGGCGATCTGAGGTGAGATACCCACGTAGGGGAAGTTGCCCCCAGTTCCGCTCACCCCACAGAGGCAGCCTAAGGTCCCAATAGTTTACTGTTGAAGAAGACAAGGCTTCAGTAAAACAGTTCCGGATGTTGATACATACAGCTTTTGCAGATATATACGTGCAAGTAGAAAGTATCTCTGCTGCTCCAGCAGGTGAAGACGTGACACAGACTCCGACTCCACGCTTCCAGACAGACTCCTTTACTTCACAAGATTGACCCCAACACACAGCACAAGACCCTGGACACAATGAGCTGATGTGCCAGAATCACTTATATTGATGGCATTGGGTTGCTACCATAGCAACTGGCTTGGATGACCACGCGCCTGTTGGCTTATCTCATTCTTGGGGTGATTTACACTCATGAAGGAAATTAAACCCTTCCTCCGTGTCCAGTTTTTCCAACAAAACAGACCACCACTGCTCTTTATTCCGGCAGGCATGTAACAGGGAAAGCGCTTTTGAAAATGAATTACAGTGGTACCTTGGTTCTCAAATGCCTTGCTGCTCAAACGTCTTGGAACCCAAACACTGCAAACCTGGAAGTAAATGTTCCAGTTTCAAACTATTTTTGGAAGTTGAACGTGCTCCGTTTTGAGTGTTATGCTTCCAATTTGAGTGCCACACTTCCGTTTTGAGTGTATGTCCGTCTGTTTTTGCTATTTATCTTGTGTTTTTGTTTTTGCGGTTCTTTTTTATTTTGTTTTTGTGACTGTGTGGAACCCAGTTCAGCTACTGATTGATTGTGTGACTGCAGTACATTGTTTATTGCTTTCATTTTATGGATCAATGGTCTCATTAGATAGTAAAATTCATGTTAAATTGCTGTTTCAGGGGTTGTTTTTAAAAGTGTCTGGAATGGATTTATCCATTTTGCATTAGTTTCTATGGGAAAGTGCGCCGTCTGGAACGGACTTCCGGAACGGATTAAGTTTGAGAACCAAGGCACCACTGCATTGGTATCAACAAGGAGGCAACCAAGTAAGAATAACCCTTGCAGGTAAGTTGGTGCCAAACATATCAGATTTATATGGTTCCACAGAGCAGAACCAGTGAAATTTAATAGGTACAGAATCTCTTTCCTTGCTACATATAGCAATTGCTTGTCCGTATCAGATTTGTATTGTTCCACAGAGCAGAACCAGTGAAATTTAATAGGTACAGAATCTCTTTCCTTGCTACATATAGCAATTGTTTGTCCATATCGGATTTGTATGGTTCCACAGAGTAAAAAAGAGGAGGTGTACCTCACAGCAGAACATACCCATGCCTGGATATCCCCATAGGCCCTCCCTGCCACACACACAAAAGAGGGATGACTGACAACTGACCCCCTTGAGATATCCAGTGCCTAGCTCCCCAGTTGCATGGTAGGGGCAGAAGATGCTTAACTCTCATCCTTTTGCAAAATGTTCAACAGCTGCATTGGAGACATTAACACGAGACTGTTGGGTGTGAAGGCTGTTTGCTCCCTCCATGTTTTAATCCAGGGGCTTCCAACGTAGTGCCCATTTGTGAGTTGACCCTCACCAAGCCTCCTCCCTCTGTTTTACAGTGTTGTGGTTTGTTTGGGCCCAAACAACTCCCCCCAACTCTGAGCAACTTCTCCTTAGGTGCCCCCCACACCACCCCTGCAGTGCAGTTCCCAAAGGATGAAGCTTCCCAGACCTGACACCAGCAGGGAATGCCCTTAGGAACATGGCATTAATATGCAAGGGGGGAGTTCTCTGAATTGCAAACGTGTCAACGAACCCCTCTGAGAGGGCCCATGGCTGCCCGGGCAGATCAGCATGGCAGATTCTGTGGAACCCCCTCCCATCAGATGTCAAGGAAATAAAGAACTATTCAACTTTTAGAAGACATCTGAAGGCAGCCCTTTACGGAAGTTTTTAATGTTTGATGTATTTATTGCCAGTATTTTCACTGCCAACTATTGCAAAGGGTCACATGATCCAATGTTTACATTTCTTACCACTGTATGTGTGAGGGCGGAAGTCAAGTTGACAACTTCTGCTCTTTGTTCTCTCTCTCCAGACAGAGAGGCTGTGTGAGAAGACGTTCTCACAGCACACCATTATTCTTTCGTTTTGTTTGTTTCCTTTGTTGTAAATAAAATGCTTAATGCCACATTTCCTGCACAATCTTGTTTTTCCTGACTCTGCTAATGCGTGCACATATCTTTCAGATGTGTGTCGCTGCTGTGTATGGGACTCCGAGAACATGGGGAGAGTCCTGTGACCTGTTATTAGTTATGGGCCCAGAATTGTGTGATTTATGGAGACATGATGGAATGTGGATCAAGTCCAGCTGCTAATGAGGCACGTCTGTCTGTTTTGCTGCTAATTTGCTGATTAGTCTGAAAGAGAAGTGCTTTGCCGATCATAAATCTCTGCTGTTGTGGGCTGCATTTGCTGGCTGAAGAGAATGGTAGAAATGGCCACAACACAGGGTGGAAACGAGGCTTTCACATTCCTCGCCTAGATGCGACGAACTACGCCACATGGAGCTTTCGAATGGAGAGTCTGCTGCTGCATGAGAGGCTATGGTATGTCATGTCCGAGGACGCCCCAGCCCCACTCACGGATGCGTGGACTGCTGCAGATTTGTGGGCCAGAGGCACAATTGCATAGAGAGTCTTTGACACCCAATTAATCAATCTGCAAGGTAAGCAGACCGCAAGGCAGATGTGGGACACTCTCAGAGATATCCAACTGAGAACAGCTGCTGGCTCTTCTATCACATATTTTAAGAAGCTTTGCCGAATGCAGCTTCAGGAGGAGCTTAAGAAGTGGGGAGTGACGCTTGCTGAATATATTTTCTGTTTCATGATTATCAACAGTTTGGATGCAAGCTTTGATTCAATTGCTGCTCAGCTGTCCCAGCAGCACAGGTAACTGTTGATCATGTGGGGGGTGTTTTGCTTAATGAGATGGATCAGAGAATAGCCATCAATCATAGCCAGGAGAGGCTACTAGCATTGTTCCCAAGCCATCCGCACAGAGTCCAGAGGGTGCCACAGCTTTTAAAGCACAGTGAAGCTTCAACTGCGGAGAAGTGGAACATCTAAAGACGTTTTGTAAAAAGCACAATAAATCTAAACGTGGCTCCAGAGGATGAGGTGAGAGGAAGCCCCAGAGATCCGCCCAACCCAAAGCTTTGATCACACGCCGTTCCAGTCAACATTTGCAGTCGTCTTTTGTCATTGACTCAGGCGCCACCTGACATCTTTGCAGACAGAAGTCTGTTCATTCAGCTTGAGATGCAGGAGGGAAAGGTTCATCAAGCTGATGGAGGGCTGTTGCAGATCAAGGGAAAAGGGACTGTGTTTCTTAAAAGCCTCAACACAACAATCAAGAATGTACTATATGTCCCACACCTGGCAGATAATCTTCTGAGTGTATCACAGCTCACTTCACAAGGTTTCTGAATGTGTTTCACTAAGACCAAGTGTGAAATTATCAAGGGCAATGACGTCATTTTGTATGGCAAATTTGAATAGGGTTTATTTCTGTTGCCTTGTTATACCTGATGTTCATTCTAATGCTGTAAATGATGAGCAATGCTGCAATATGACTGCAGGTAAAAATGTGAAATTCAATGATAATTGTGTACATGACTACTGTCACAGGCTAGGTCATTTGCATTTTCAGGTCATTGCTAAAATGCCAGGTTTGGTTGAGAGCATGTCCTTGAAGAATTGCAAGTACCACATGAAATGCATTTCTTGTGCTGAAAACAAGGGTAGAAGGTCCGGGAGGAAGGCTTCATCCCCTTATCAGTTCTTTCATGCCAACCTTGTGGGACCTCTAGCTCTCTCTAGAGGTAATTCATGGTATTTTTTTTTCTTCATTGACCAATCTTCCAGATATGTTTATGTCTACATGCTGGAAAATAAAAGTGATGCTTTTTCTAGGTTCAAAAATTTCTGTGCATGGTTCAAAAATGTTCATGATACCCAGGTGAAATGTTTGTTCACAGATATAGGTGGAGAGTTTTGCCTAGCTGGATTTGAGCAGAACTTGGCATTGAACATCAAGTTTCTTGTCCCAGGTCACCATGGCAAAATGGTCTCTGTGAGAGAGTGAATCAAACACTCCAACGGGATGAAGACTTTGCTTCATGATGCCAACTTGCCAGACCCTTTTTGGGGAGAAGCTTTAAACTGTTTTGTTTCCTGCTACAATCGCAGGTTCTCATCGGCCATAGGCTGCGCTCCTTATGAAAAGCTGTTCCAGAAAAAAGCCTTTCATCAAACACCTCAGAATTTTTGGTTCAGATGTCTGGGTTCATGCACCTCAGGACAACAAGTTGAGCAAACCTGGTTTTCATGGCATATTTCTTGGTTATGAGAAAGGTGCTTATCATGTGTTAATGTCTGATACCAAAACAATAAGGTTGACTAGGAGTATTGAATGCAATGCAAAATGGGACACTGTAGGGTGAAAGAGGAGAGCGCAAAATATGGTCTGAAGCTCAACATCAAAAAAACTAAGATCATGGCCACTGGTCCCATCACCTCCTGGCAAATAGAAGGGGAAGAAATGGAGGCAGTGAGAGATTTTACTTTCTTGGGCTCCATGATCACTGCAGATGGTGACAGCAGTCACGAAATTAAAAGACGCCTGCTTCTTGGGAGGAAAGCAATGACAAACCTAGACAGCATCTTAAAAAGCAGAGACATCACCTTGCCAACAAAGGTCCGTATAGTTAAAGCTATGGTTTTCCCAGTAGTAATGTATGGAAGTGAGAGCTGGACCATAAAGAAGGCTGATCGCCGAAGAATTGATGCTTTTGAATTATGGTGCTGGAGGAGACTCTTGAGAGTCCCATGGACTGCAAAAGATCAAACCTATCCATTCTCAAGGAAATCAGCCCTGAGTGCTCACTGGAAGGACAGATCCTGAAGTTGAGGCTCCAGTACTTTGGCCACCTCATGAGAAGAGAAGACTCCCTAGAAAAGACCCTGATGTTGGGAAAGATGGAGGGCACAAGGAGAAGGGGACGACAGAGGATGAGATGGTTGGACAGTGTTCTCGAAGTGACTAGCATGAGTTTGGCCAAACTGCGGGAGGCAGTGGAGGATAGGGGTGCCTGGCGTGCTCTGGTCCATGGGGTCATGAAGAGTCGGACACGACTGAATGACTGAACAACAACAGGGATTTTTCAGTGTCACCTTGCTTCTGATAATACAGCTCATGCATCTGATGTTGATGGTGAAGGTGATGGCGATGATCGTGCTGCTGCAGAGTCTGGTAGTGATACAGACACAGATGATTACAAAAGCACGAAAACATCCCTCAAACCATCTGATGAGTCTGATACTGAATCAGAGGTACCACTTTTCACTACAGGACGGTTTTCTCCAAAGAAGGAAAGACCTGATCTTGAGCATTTATGTATCATACGCAGGAGCGAAAGAGCCACTAAAGCTAAACCTCCTAAAAGGTATGCTGGTGAGTACGCTAACATGGCAATTGCTAACATGGCTCTTGCTAGCAATGCAAAACAGGTTTTTGAACCTGAAAATTTCCAAGAGGTTCAAGGTTTGTCCTCAGAGGATGCTGAGCCTTGGCTTAATGCCATGAAAGCTGGACTTGATTCCTTAAAGAAAAATACTTGGGAATTGGTTCCAATGCAACCTTCCATGAAGTTAATTGATAGTCATCGGGTCTTTAAGGCCAAGACTCACCAACATGGAAAGGTAATTCGGCACAAGGCGAGACTAGTTGCTCGTGGTTTTTCACAGATTCCGGATCAAGATTACCACGAGACCTATTCACCAACTGTGAAATTTGAAAGCATAGGATTAATGCTTAAAATTGCCGCTGAAGAGAAATTGAACGTTTCTCGTCACGATGTCAACACAGCTTTTTTTGTACGATGAATTGGCTGAAAATATTTACATGCTACCACCTAATGGTATACAAGTGAAACAGGGAATGGTGTGTAGTCTTAAGAAATCCCTTCGGTTTATTTTCTCACTGTACCTTTGTTATGCTGCAGCCCCTCCGGACAGCAGCAATGTGTTCAGATAGAACCATAGCTCAGTTGTTAGAGCACGAGACTCTTAATCTCAGGGTCATGGGTTTGAGCCCCACCTTGGGCAAAAAAACTCTGCATTGCAGGAGGATGTTGAACTAGATGACCCACGTGGTCCCTTCCAGCTCTACAATTCCATGATTCTATTATTCTAACCAATGTGGATTTGTGTCCAGAACACAGCCGCAATAAATACCAGAGTTAAGGGGCCCAAAGTATCCCCACCATGTGTTTGAAAATATCCAGCGTTTCCCTGCATAAATGACACAGGACAAAACATGCAGCACAATGCAATAAAAGACTTTTATTATTTGCTGTGTATTTACATTTCCGTCTCCCAATTTTTATTTCTTCTTTATGCTACTTAGGGTATTCTTCAGATTCTTCTTTTTCTGAGAGCGTTCTGAAAGATAAGTTGGAGAACCGGTGTTCTGGGGGCTGCCTCCCCGTGGGCTTCAGTAAAACTGCTGCTTCCCCTGTTGCTGCCTGTTTGCATTCGCCATGTGCATCAGTTTGAGGAGGAGATCCCCTGCCGAGCTGTCCAGCAAAGTTAGGTTCCTTTCAGAGGGCATTCGACTCCTGCCGCTGTTTTCATCCATGCACGCTGCATCTGTGGTGCAACTCTCTGTGGAAGAAAGGAGTAAAAAATATACATGAAATTTTCTGTGCTTTAATCTTCTGGCAAGCCTTTTGAGTTGGTCACAAAGTCTCCCCTGTTATTCTTGCAGTGAAGCTGGTAAAATGTGGGCTAGGGGGTGTGAACTGTTAGGTGGATTTGTAGCTGTTTGACTAACTGAGCCCAAAAAGGACTCCCCAATGGTTCCTCACAATCCTGGGAGAAAGTGACAAATGGGGTGCTGTAGGGTTCTGTCCTGGGTCTGTTGTTGTTCAACAAGACTTGGGTGAAGGCATACAGGGGATGATAATCAAATTTGCAGATGACACCAAACTGGGAGAGGTAGCTAAGGCCTCAGAGAATCAGGATTGAAGATGAGTTTCACAGATTAGAGAAGTGGGCCCAAACTTTTTTAAAAAATGAATTTCTGTAGGTACAGTCATACCTCGTGTTACGGCCACTGTGGGTTGCGTTCGGCGCGGGTTACGAACGTGCCGAACCTGGAAATACCAGAATGGGGTACATCCGGGTTCGGCGGTTCACACATGCACAGTCATGCACAATGACGCCATGGGCATGCGCAGAAGCGGCGCTGCTGGTTGCGTTCTGCTCATGATGTGAATAGGGCTCTGGAACGGATCCCGTTCGCATCCAGAGGTACCACTGTACAAATGTAAGGTTTGACACATCAGCAGGAAAACCAGATGCACAAATATAGGATGGGTGACACCTGCCTTGACTGTAGTACATGTGAAAAGGATCTTGGCGTCTTAGTAGACCACAAGCTTAGCATGAGAGAACAGTGTAATGCAGCGGCAAAAAAGGTAAATAGTATTCCAGGCTGCATCAACAAAAGTCCAGTGTCCAGGTCAAAGGAAGTAACAGTGCCACTCTATTGTGCCTTGCTCAGACCCAACCTGGATCATTGTGTCCAACTCTGGTCACCACAGTTTAAGAAAGATATTGACAAGCTGGAATGTGTTCAGAAGAGGGCAAATAGGGTGACCAAGGGTCTGGAAACCAAGCCTTATGAGGAATGGTTGAAGGAGTGTTGGGTATGTTTAGCCTGGGGAAGAGAAGACCAAGAGGTGATATGAGCCGTCTTCAAATATCTGAAGGGCTGTCCCATGGAAGACGGAGCAAGATTCTTCTCTGCTGCTCCAGGACCCAAAGGAATAGGTTCAAATACAAAACAGGAGATTCTGACTAAACATTAGGAAAAACTCTCTGAGCGCAACAGCTGCTTGGCAGTGGAAGTTTTTAAAGGTAGGTTGTATGGCCATCTGTCTTGTATGATCTAGTTGAGATTCCTGCATTGCAGGGGTTGTACTAAATGACCCTTGGGGTTTCCTCCGAGCTCTACAATTCTGTTATGCTATGATCATGACTTGTAGCAGTTAATGTGACTTTTCTGACTCCTTTCTCCAGCACTCCCTCTTGGTGAGCTTCATCTCCCGCACACGGATGCCCTTACCGTCATTGCAGCAAATGCCTGATGCTGCACACCTCCCTCCTGCGCTGCAGGGCTTCCCTCCGGCCTCGCAGGGCGAAGGCAGGTAATTTTCCTCCAGGCAGTGCAGAGTTTCCGGGGTACCAAAGTAGCAGCCAAATTCTTCTCCGCAGCAGATGCTGGGGCCAAAGCAGTTTCCTTTCTTTCCAGGACCACAGGGGATGCACTGAGAGAGAGAGAGACAGAGAGTGAGGGGTGGTGCTGAGTTTGAGTTTTGCTACGGCAACGTGACTACAGGTATGCTGAGCTAGATGGGTGTTTGGTCTGATCCAGCAGGGCTCATGAAAATCTTCAGACACACTGAAACAGAAGTCACCAGACCCTTATACTGTATATAGTGAGAGGGTGGGGAGGGGTATTACTCAGAAGGGTGGTGGGAATGGGTGATTGGCTGATAGAGTGTGTAAACCTGTTGACTGTTAACGACTGCAATTGGTCTTACAGGAAAAAGCAATGAACTCAATAAGGCTCACTTTTGAGTAACTATGTCTAGGCTTGCACCGCCCTCACATTTAATTATCGAAGCATTAATTGCATGTGCCTCACCGAAGAGGCCTTTGCAAAGGAATGGTCTTGCAGGAAGGCAGAGTACTCGCTATGCTGCTTGGAAAAACGGCATCAGAAAGGAGTAAATGCTTCAGTATGAGTGCTGGTATGAAAAATGCTTATAAATCTAATCTGGAACGTTTCTAGGGCGTGAGCTGCGCACAGAGCATGACCTCATTGCTTCCCTCGAGGGAGGGTTTCAGATCACAGATAAATAAAGCAGGGTGGCCGACACATATCTAGCCCATGGGTTAGTGGCAAGCTGTGGGCCAAATCTGAACCCCAAGCAACCACACTTGGCTCTGCTAGCGCTGCAAGAGAATAGAAGTACAGAGCAGGGCAGCGCTGAACACAGGCAATAGAAATGGGCCAGCTTGGAAGGTTTAAAGCTGTGCTTCAAGATCCCCGCACCATTACTAGTAGAGGGTTCGCCTCTTTCTGAGATTGTGCCAGAATAAATGTAGATGCATCATCCTCTTGACAATCTAAGACACAAACTAAAGTCTTTCCTAAGATGCTTACTGCCTTATCTCCCTCTCATATGGACATATAATCTATGGCAGCGCACTCCCCGTGTGTTCAGAACACTTTAAAAGCACCTAAATAATCCTGGGAATTGTAGTTCTGTGAGGGGTAGACTGCCATTCCCAGGATTTGGGGTGGGTGCGCTTTAAATGTCCTTTAATGGTATGATGGTCTCTGCAGCCTTGAGTGAGCATTCCTTCACTCTTTCGCTATCCGTAGTTGCAGCACCTCTCTCACTTCCCTAAGGAGCAGAGCTCCATCCCTGCAGAGCAGCTAACAAGTCCGAGAGGCAGAGCAAAGCAGAAAAAGGATTAAGCACACAAAGACACCTTTGGAACAGTTCCCCCATAACTAGCAAAGGAGCAGAAAATCAGTTTCTTTCAGAGACAGGCGCATCAATTGAGATTTGCAGGTGCATCAACTGAGATTCTCTCTCTCTCTCCTACCTGTCTGATTTCTGTGTCTGGGAATGCTCTCTTTCCTCCCCGAGGGCAGTTCTGGATGTAGCAAGCTGAGGACAAGGTGAGTAGGCAGAGGACATAGACTGGAAGAGATGTCTCAGGCATCTTGGTGGGCGTACAAATCTCGCTCACAGGCTGCCTTCCTCTCCTGGCTTCTGCCTCCTGCATCTGCCACCTGCCTCTTTATACCCTTCGTAGCTCCCCTTTGCATCCACGCAACACTTCTGTCATCATGGCCAGGATGTTTATTTTCTCTGCCCCCACCTTCCTCCGCACAACTCATACCTCCCCTCCCCTCCAAGCTGGACTTGATATCACATAATAATTGAACCAATTCAGTGCAGAGCCAAGCTCAGGTCCCCAAAGTCTTTCTCTCTTGTTTATTTTATTTTATTTTCAAGTGGCGCAACAATATTATTAATACGTGCATCATAATAAATTTGAGTAGGATGGATTGCAGTACTGGAGTACACAAGGAGGGGGGGTCTGCCTGAGAATAGGAGAGATGCCTTCTGGGTGAATTCTCCCCCCCCCCTTGTGTGCCGTACTTCTTTTTCCAGGCGTCGAAGACAGCAAAAACAAATTTCTGGCAACAATTTCTACATAATTCCACTCATCTTTATACCCTTCCCTGCGGTTTGTGGAATAATTTGGCTGCTTGAGCCCTTGCATTCAACAGGGGATGCACAAATCTGTCAAGGCCCTTTCCACTTGGCCTATGAAGGGACTCCTCATGAGGCTGGAGGAACATCGCCCGGCTAAAGTTTTAGTTACTGATTGATTTGAATATGCTGTACACCGCCTTGAGATTTTTATTAAAAATATATAGCAGTATAGAAACAAACAAACAAACAAACAAATAAAATTTTGGTTTATCGGAGTTTCTCATGTTTCCAGTCCACACTGGGTTTCAGGTGTTTGTTTGTTTTTTAAAAAGTCGTCCTCATGAAAATTCATCGGAATTTTAGAATTCCTCAGAACATAATCTGTATGAAATTTTGCCTAATATGCACATTTTTGCAAAGCAACGTGCAGTTTTTGCATGCGACTTCCAATTATATATACCCAACGCATGCAGTTTGGGGCAAGTTGCTTGGCTGCCGAACTGCATTGTGAAATTTGAAGAAGGGCAGGTTTCAACAGATCGCTGTGTTTTGGTTTGCATATTGTTCTGCAAAGTGAGAATTAGTTAGGGCTCACCTTTAAATGCCACCTGAATCTAAAGTGTCCCCTATCCTTAGCTTTAGGTGGCAGATACTGTGGGGCTGGAGATGGAGAGGGCTAGGTGTTTTCTACGCTGGCTGCCCTGTGCTCCCTAAGGGTGCCTCCTTCCCTCAAATGCACTGGAATACAGCATCCCATCTCCAGTGTTGAAGGAATACCTTACTACCAACTTTTGTGCATGGATTTGGTGAGGGTGTCACCTGGCCCTTTGCCTTAGGCACGCAGGTCCTGCTTGAGCCATCAAGAGTCTCACTGCTGCCATCCCAATGTAAGCCACATCTGGCACGGTGCATCTTCCCTCCTCCCATGGGCTGCTTGTTTGACGCTAACCCATGATGGGGCCTTTTCAGTGGTGACTTCCCCATTGTGGGATGCCCTACCTGGTGAGGTGAGCCCGTCTCCATCATTATTAACTTGCAGGAGGAATTTGAGAACTTACCCAGGCATTTAGTGGCCGAGGAACACTGTCGCCGGCAACCTCAAGACAAGAACATTGGATGGAACTGTGTTTTTAACTGAAGTTGAATTGTACAGTACTAGAAAAGTTCTCAACTAATTATTTCTACAGTGTTTCAAACTGTTTTGTAATGTTTTTGTTTGTAAGCTGTATATCTGCATGCTGCCCTGCCTCCTCGGGGAAGAAGGACAGGATATTATTATTATTATTATTATTATTATTATTATTATTAAACAATAAATAAATAAGGCCAAGAGACCTAATTATTTTTCTTTCTGCCAGGCAATTTTTCTGCAAGCACCAATCATAACTGGAGGCTGGGATGCGTATTTAAGATCTCGAGCGTTAGCAATATACAAATTTATTTAAATGCAACCGCTTAATGAATTAAAAGACAAGTGAATGAACAACTAAAAATCCTGAATTCAGGGACGTCCCTGGAAAATAGGGACACTTGGAGGGTCTGTAGAAGGCCAATCCTCCTTTGCAACTGATCACCTTTTAACTCAGGTGTGGGGAATCTCCAGGTGTGGCTAGACTACAATTCCCATCAGCTTCAGCAAGATGGCCAGTGGCCAGGCATGATGGGAGTTGCCATTCCCCACACACGCTTGGAGAAAAGGCCTACCTCACGTATTTGTGACAGCATTTTGAATTAGGTATACAATAGCGTTTTAAAAATATGAGTGGAGGATCTTTCCTTGGGATTGAGAGGACATGTTTCTGCACTGTTGCCCCATCTCATACTGCTGGTGATTGTTAATCCTTGCATTTCTGACTTAGTTTTATATCCTGCTTCAAAATCCCTTACTCCTCTGTTCTGGTACTCATTTCTCCCTTCTCAAAAAAAGTTCACTGGGAGCTGAATTAGATGCCTCGAGTTGGAAGGTAGACTTGCCACACATCTGGAATTCCCTAGACATACTCGGAATATTGCAGCCGCAAGCAGCCTGGGAAAGTGTTGGTAGCGTTGTTTTTGCCAGATTTCCTCGGAAATAGCCCAGAAACGGCCAATTCCTTTGTCCAAAAAAGTTCAACAACATTTCTGCCCGGATTTTCACTTTTTGAAATATGGCAACCCTATGGAAGGAAGCCAGGTGAGAACAGGGGGTCAGGCCCTCGGCTGACTTGCACCAACCACGTATATACAGTGAGAGAGAAAAAGTATTTGATCCCCTGCTAAATTTGCCCGTTTGCCCTCTGACGAAGAAATGACCAGTCCATAATTTTAATGGTAGGTTTATTGTAGCTGTGAGAGACAGAATAACAACAGGAAAACCCCCAGAAGACAAAAGTCAGAGATTGATGAGCATTATAATGAGTGAAAAAAGTATTTGATCCCCTGTCAACCAGCCAGAGGGCAAAGGGGCAAAATTAGCAGGGGATCAAATACTTCCCCCCGCTCACTGTATAGTTTGAATATCATAGAATCATAGAGTTGGAAGAGACCACAAGGGCCATCCAGTCCAACCCCCTGCCAAGCAGGAAACACCATCAAAGCATTCCTGACAGATGGCTGTCAAGCCTCTGCTTAAAGACCTCCAAAGAAGGAGACTCCACCACACTCCTTGGTAGCAAATTCCACTGCCGAACAGCTCTCACTGGCTTCTTTAGGCACCTTCCATGTTTCCGTCTCACTGGTATTGCCTGAAGTTGTGCTTTTAATATCTCCCTTTTAACAAGCTCCCAACCATCATGAACTCCCTTCCCTTTTAGTATTTCTGTCCATGGGATTTCACCCAGCATTTCCCTAAGTTTTCTGAAGTCGGCTTTCTTAAAGTCTAGAATTTGAGTCTTAGTATGCTTGGTTGCTCCTTTCCGCTGTATAATAAACTCCAGTAGAGCATGGTCACTCCCACCTAATGATCCTGCCACTTCTACCCCACTAACCAGGTCATCACTATTGGTTAGGACCAGATCTAAAATGGCTGATCCTCTTGTTGCTTCTCCCACTTTCTGGACAATGAAATTGTCTGCAAGGCCAGTGAGGAATCTGTTCGACCTTATGCTCTTGGCTGAGTTTGACATCCAACAAATATCAGGGTAGTTGAAATAAATAATTTCTTTGTCCCCAGGACTAATTGGGATAGTACCCTTGGCACCTCACCAACAAATTCCCAATGACCTTTTTTGTGAGCCCTGCCCACGCCTCGCTTCAAGAAGAATCCCGGAGAGGATGTCTCTCTGCCAGGGTGCAGATGGCATCACCACGCAAACACCACATCCTGATGGCAGTGCGGCCGTTCAGCCCCGGTTCATGCAGCCAAAACTCATCCCCCACAAAAATCCCCATCTGTGTGAGGATGAACGACTTCCACAATGGCCTTCTCCGGTTTCTCCTTGTGGGTTTGGGAGGAAAACGAACTGCGAGAGCTCAGCTTCTAACCCCAGCACACAAAAGCCGAGGTGGACTTCTCTCTGACTTTAAAAGCTGCAGCAAGAAGCGCCAGTATCTTGCCCGCTGCAGATTTCGCTCTTTGCACTTGGCAAACTTCGCCAGCAGAGTTGTCTCCATCTGTGTTGGCCAAAGAGTTGAGTGTGCTTTTAATACCCTCCAAAACCAGAGTGCGGCAAATCAGAAGATCCAGTTACAGGTATCCAGTTACATTTCCTGCTTGGCAGGGGGTTGGACTGGATGGCCCTTGTGGTCTCTTCCAATTCTATGATTCTAGGTAGGTAGCTGTGTTGGTCTGCCATAGTCAAAATAAAATAAAAAATAAAAAAATTCCTTCCAGTAGCACCTTAGAGACCGACTAAGTTTGTTCTTGGTATGAGCTTTCGTGTGCATGCACGCTTCTTCATATACTTCTTCAGAAGATGACCTTGATGGAGGCCCCACCCTTCTCACTCAGACCTCGCCCCTTTCACCCAGGCCCCGCCCCCTCGACTCCCTCCCTCCCTTTGCGTCCTCCTCCTCTGCCATGATTGCAGCCACCACAAACAGGCATACTTCTGGAAACCATCACCACTTCCGGAAGTGTGGTGCCAGCTTCTGGAAGTACGTCAGCTGGAAAGCCATGGCCAAAGGAGGGAGAAGAGTGGCCAGGCATGGGGGTGAAGTAAGATTTCGAGCCTTTGAGACCCATTTTGGGGTCCTGCGCTGTGGTGTGAGCCAGCAGATTTGTGCCACAGCACAGGACTGAAAAATGTGCAGCCAGGCGAAAGATGTGGGACATAATTACAGACTGGGAGAGGCTATGGAAAATAGATTTGAAATTTAGGGCATGTTCTTGATTGAAAGTACCGGTAAATTACATGAAAAGGATGCACCGGTGGTATTTGACCCCAATAAAATTAGCAAAAATGTATACAACAAGCACCAATATATGCTGGAAATGTAAATAACCTGAGAGCCAGTGTGGTGTAGTGGTTAAGAGCAGTAGACTCGTAATCTGGGGAACCGGGTTCGTGTCTCCGCTCCTCCACATGCAGCTGCTGGGTGACCTTGGGCTAGTCACACTTCTTTGAAGTCTCTCAGCCCCACTCACCTCACAGAGTGTTTGTTGTGGGGGAGGAAGGGAAAGGAGAATGTTAGCCGCTTTGAGACTCCTTCGGGTAGTGAAAAGCGGGATATCAAATCCAAACTCTTCTTTTATCATATGTGATGGACCTGTAATGCAATTTTAAAAAATTCTAGGAAATGAAATGGCAAAATTAACTGGGAAGCTCAGGAATCAAGAAGACAATAAATCTAAAAAAAGAACGAGAAATGTTTATAATGTATATACAAAATCATTGTAAACAGGTCAAAACATGAGTAGGATGTGGGGCCAAAGCTATAGCTTGTTTAGCTTATACGTAAATCCGGCACTGAATATGATTCTCTTTCTTTCATTGAGATTCCTGCCTTGCAGGGGGATGGGGGCCCTTTGTGTCCCTTCCAACTCAGCGATACTTTGATTCTATATTCAATGCTGCTATTCCACTCACACAACAGACTTCGTCTTGCCTGGTGAAATCCCCTGCTTTTGTTGCCTGTATCCCCCGGCACACCCTCAAAATCTGCTCCAGAGGATTGGAGGCCTCTCTAGAGCACATTTTGGGGTTGTCCTGGAGATACAACACCAAGGACTTCATCTTGGACACATGCCTCCCCAAGTACATACCTATGGTATACCTCTATGCATGTGCAGAGAGCATAATCCAGCCCCGCTGGGGATAAACCACTAGGCTGCAAAGAATTCACATAGGCACACTTCCCTGTTGGGCCTTCATTGCGGGGGGCGGGGGGGGGGGCAGATCAGACTGATTCTTCCTCATTTTCAGCCACCCTAGCTTCTGTGTGCAACATTACTCCAGGGGATGCTCTGCACAAGGAGGAAAGTCGGGAAGGGAGATGTGTTGGCCATCTGAGGTGAGATACCCACGTAGCGGAAGTTGCCCCCAGTTCCGCTCACCCCACAGAGGCAGCCTAAGGTCCCAATAGTTTACTGTTGAAGAAGACAAGGCTTCAGTAAAACAGTTCCGGATGTTGATACATACAGCTTTTGCAGATATATACGTGCAAGTAGAAAGCATCTCTGCTGCTCCAGCAGGTGAAGACGTAACACAGACTCCGACTCCACACTTCCAGACAGACTCCTTTACTTCACAAGACTGACCCCAACACACAGCACAAGACCCTGGACACAATGAGCTGATGTGCCAGAATGACTTATATTGATGGCATTGGGTTGCTACCATGGCAACTGGCTTGGCTGACCACGCGCCTGTTGGCTTATCTCATTCTTGGGGTGATTTACACTCATGAAGGAAATTAAACCCTTCCTCCGTGTCCAGTTTTTCCAACAAAACAGACCACCACTGCTCTTTATTCCGGCAGGCATGTAACAGGGAAAGTGCTTTTGAAAATGAATCATTGGTATCAACAAGCAGGCAGCCGTGTAAGAGTAACCTTGCAGCTAAGTTGGTGTCAAATTTATTGCTTTGATTTCCTTTTGACCACATCAGCAAGACTGAGAGGGGGTCTTGACATCTGGGCAGCCCAGGACCTCCATCCACCCTGCCCAGGTTTGCATCCCAGGGAAGTCATTTCCATGCTGCTAAGGCTGTGGGTTAAAACACAGAGCCTAGGGCTTGCCGATCAGAAGGTCAGCGGTTTGAATCCCCACGACGGGGTGAGCTCCCGTTGCTCGGTCCCTGCTCCTGCCCACCTAGCAGTTCGAAAGCACATCAAAGTGCAAGTAGATAAATAGGTACCACTCCGGCGGGAAGGTAAACGGCATTTCCATGCACTGCTCTGGTTCGCCAGAAGCGGCTTAGTCATGCTGGCCACATGACCCGGAAGCTGTACGCCGGCTCCCTTGGCCAATAAAGCGAGATGAGCGCCACAACGCCAGAGTCATCCGCGACTCGACCTAATGGTCAGGGGTCCCTTTACCTTTTAAGAGGCACATTCCATTGTATCGCAAGACAGACAGGTGCCAACAAGTAAAATAAAATAGGTACAGAATATCTTTCCTTGCTGCATATAGCAATTGCTTGTGCATATTGGATATGTATACAGTGGTACCCCGGGTTACGTACTTAATCTGTTCCAGGTTATAATACGTAACCCGAAAAGGACGTAACCCGAACAATTCATTCTGCACATGTGCAGACTGAAAAGACCGAAACCCCTGAAAAAAAGTTCTGCACATGCGCAAATCACACGCGCATCGGGTTGCACTTCCGGGTTAGCGGAGTTCGTAACACGAAAAGTACGCAAGCCGGACGGAGCGTATGTAACCCGAGGTACGATTGTAGTTCCACAAAGCAGAAAAGAGGAAGTGTGACGGCTACCTCCATCTTTTGATTCAAGGACTGCCAATGTAGTGCCCATTGGTGAGTCGACCCTCACCAACCCTCCTCCCTCTGTTTTGCAGTGTTGTGGTGTGTCTGGGCCCAAGCAACTCCCCCCAACTCCGAGCAACTTCTCCTCGGATGCCCGCGCCACGCCACCCCTGCAGTGCGGTCCCCAAAGGAAGCCGCTTCCCAGACCTGACACCAGCAGAGAATGACCTTAGGAACGTGGCATTAATATGCAAGGGGGAATCTTGTGAATTGCAAACGCGTCAACGAACCCCTCTCAGAGGGCCCGTGGCTGCCAGGGCAGATCAGCATGGCAGAATCTTCTCATCTTCCAACAGGAATTATTAAAGGTCGCTGTTCGTTGTTTAATTAAGAGGAAAATGAGGAGCGGAGGGGGCGAGGGTAATGACAGCTTAGCAGAACATCACATCCGAAATTCCTGCTGTGTGCAGCTTGCTTCGGAAGGAGGGGGAGAAGTACAAAACAGGTAAGCAGAGAAGGAAAGGAGGTTTATTTCCGGCGAATAAATTTGGGAGAAGATGTGTTGTGAGAAGGTACGGTGCTCATACATCTTTATGAATGTAAAGTTGTTTTTTATTTTATTTTTATTTTATTTTTTAAATATCATTTTTGTTGTTTTTATAGAAATACATTGGAAAAAAAACTTTCACATTTGTCTTTCCATTCATTTAACATTTTGGCCTTTTAGGGCTGTGACTTCCCTCAAACCCTCCACATGATTTTCTAATATAGAATAGAATCATAGAATCATCGAGTTGGAAGAGACCCCAAGGGCCATCCAGTCCAACCCCCTGCCAAGCAGGAAACACCATCAAAGCATTCCTGACAGATGGCTGTCAAGCCTCTGCTTAAAGACCTCCAAAGAAGGAGACTCCACCACACTCCTTGGCAGCAAATTCCACTGCCGAACAGCTCTCACTGTCAGGAAGTTCTTCCTAATGTTTAGGTGGAATCTTCTTTCTTGTAGTTTGAATCCATTGCCCCGTGTCCGCTTCTCTGGAGCAGCAGAAAACAACATGGCTATCATATCACCCCTTAACCTTCTCTTCTCCAGGCTAAACATACCCAGCTCCCTAAGCCGTTCCTCATAAGGCATCGTTTCCAGGCCTTTGACCATTTTGGTTGCCCTCCTCTGGACACGTTTCCAGCTTGTCAGTATCCTTCTTGATACTGTCAGTATCCTTCTTGATATCTATTTCTTTAGACTATACTGTATTTCTTAACTGAGTCATTGCTTTAAATCGTCATATCCAACTTAACCACTGTAATTTCATATTGTTCCATCCTGGGGGGGGGGCAGAGACACGGTGTTTTTATTAATGGGGGATGAGAGTGTGAAAGGAGAAAAGCCAATGTGGCAAAGTGGTTGGACCAGGAGGCATGAAGTTCACTAGGTAGCCTCAGGCGAGTTACAGCCAGTTACAGTCCCTCACCCTAACCTCCTTTGCTGGGTTGTTGTAAGGATAAAAGAGTGAGAGAGATGTCCATGTGTGCTGCCTTGAGCTCATTGGAAGAAGGGTGGGGTGTAAAAAATGTTAGAAAAGCTGGGTGCATCCCCATCTCTCTTCTGAGTGGTGGCAAAATCCCAGCGGGTTCCCAGCACTCACCCAGGGTCTGTGTCCCTTCGGAGAATTGAGGCACGGCGGAGACAGATGTAGCTTTAAGAAATATGGTTTATCCACCTATTTACACCTTTAGTCTGCATGGAGGGAGTCCAGATATTACAGCATGGTCATTTCAAGAGGGGCCTGTCGCCCACAGAAGTGCAGCTCTGGAGTCCAAGGCATCTCTCCTAGCCAGCCTGCCCAAGATGGATCCAGTCTTTCTTCTCCCCCTTCTTCTTCTTCTTCTCCTCAGCAACTCTTGCTCAAAACTCTCTTTCCCTGTCACCTCAGACCCAGTTACTATGGCAAGCTTCCAAATGCCTGGTTTCTGTCCACATTTCAGGGCAAGGAAGGAGGACAGTTGCATTGCCCATAGCTCCCAATGGCCCCTGCAGCTTATATTTCTCCCTTCACATGCCAAGTAATCAAAAACTCATAGTTTATTTATTATTATTAATTTCTAGGGTTCCGGAAGGGCACTTCCTCCCAATCTATAACACCATGATAGATTCAATCTACAACATTGGATAATGATACAGGATTGCAGCTGCAACTTCTTTGGAAACCAAGCAAACCACAGTGGCACCTTGGTTCTCAAACATAATCCGTTCTGGCAGAGGTGTACCAAGCTGCTTGGCTGCCGGGGGCGGGGCCTCGCTCCGTAGCGTATGCGTCATGACATCATGCGGGCTGCTGCAGACATGCGCAGTCCGCCCGGACTCCCAAACCGCCGTCCGGCACCCCTTCCGTATGGCAGCTGCTCACGCGGAAGGGCTGCCGGGCGGCGGCTTGGGAGTCGCACTCACGGGGGTGGTGGTGCAGAGTGTCACCCTCCCAGGCTGGAACCTGGGGCGCCCCACCCCCAATGCCCTGCCCTCGCTACACCACTGCATTCTGGAAGTCTGTTCCAAAACCAAAGTGTTCCAAAACCAAGGCGCACTTTCCCATAGTAAAAAGAAAATAGAAAATTCTTTCCAGTAGCACCTTAGAGACCAACTGAGTTTGTTCTTGGTATGAGCTTTCGTGTGCATGCACACTTCTTCAGATACACTGAAACAGAAGTCACCAGATCCTTAAATATAGTGAGGGAGTGGGGAGGGGTATTACTCAGAAGGGTGGTGGGAATGGGTGATCAGCTGATAGGTGTGGAAAACCTGTTGACGACTCTTAACGGCTGCAATTAGTCTTGCAGGGAAAGGCAAGGGGTGAGATGGCTAAAGATAGCTTTGTTATGTATAATGAGATAAGAATCCAATGTCTTTGTTCAGACCAGGTTTCTCCATGGTTTTAAGTTTGGTGATTAGTTGCAATTCAGCCACTTCTCTTTCCAGTCTATTTCTGAAATTCCTTTGTATTAAGACAGCTACTTTGAGATCTTTTATAGAATGTCCTGGGAGATTGAAGTGTTCTCCTACTGGTTTCTCTGTCTTGTGATTCCTGATATCAGATTTATGTCCATTTATTCTTTGGCGTAGGGTTTGGCCTGTTTGTCCAATATAACACGGCTACCCACCTGTAACTTTCCCATAGAAAGTAATGCAAAATGGATTAACCCGTTCCAGACTTTAAAAAACAACCCCTAAAACAGCAATTTAACATTAATTTTACTCTCTAATGAGACTATTGATCCACAAAATGAAAGCAATGAACAATGTACTGCAGTCACACAATCCATCCATCCATCGGTAGCTGAACTGGGTTCCACACAGTCACAAAAACAATACAAAAAAGAGCCACAAAAATGCAAAATAAACAGAAAAAACAGACAGACCTCAGCATAACACTCAAAACGGAAGTGTTGCACTCAAATCAGAAGTGTAACACTCAAAATGGAGCGTGTTAGGCTTCCGAAAAACGTTCGCAAACTGGAACACTTGCTTCCGGTTTTGCAGTGTTTGGGTTCCAAGTTGTTTGAGTACCAAGGCGTTTGAGAACCAAAGTACCACTGTACCGCCTTATCTCAAATCGCCAAGAAAGGTGCCGAGATGGAAAAGGTGCGAAAACTCCAAGCCTGCAATAATTGCAGCTCATTTTGCTTTTTCGCAGGCATGCAAGGAGGAAACCTCAAGCTTGATGGGTGACTGTAAGAAAGCGGGTGTGGGTGGGGATGTCACAAAGAGACGGGAGATGTTTAAATTGGTGCCACTCCACTTTCCTGCAGCAGCCGAATCTATACACAATTATTTCATCTGAATGTCCATTTGGCAGTCAGGGCAGAGGACTGGTGTGCCTGAGAAGTGGCTGTCAGAGTCACTTACAGGGAGACAGGGAAATTAGTGGACATTACGCTTTTGAATCACGGCTCAGCAATTTATGCCGAAGGATGAAAAGTCATCTTCATAAAATAGCCGCATGCACTCTTGCTGAAATGGCCATAATACAGTCTTCACCCATGTAAGAAATTAACATCTGGGCAGGGTGGGGGGAGGCGGGGAGGCAGCAAAAATGGCTCACAGAGGAGAATCAGTGTCATGCTGACCCAAGTCTTGTCCACCAGCCTCTCTTGCTTAAACAGACAGCATCTTGTAAGGTGGTCAGACTTCCAAGCTCTGCTTTTTTCAGGATGTTGTCTTAATGCACCTCTGCATGAAGGTGTAACTCCAATGGTCCAATCCCTGGCATCTCCAGTTAAAAGAATCCTGTAGCCCCCAAGGCTGCATTAAGGTGGGCTTGTTCCGCTGCTTTTTTTTCTAGAAAAAGAGGGGCCAGAGCTTCTCATGAACTTCTCCCTTGTTCTCTTAAAACAGCAATGCCACCCCTGAGAGGTGCCAGAGCTGAGGTTTGGTGAGCTCTGGCTAGGAAAAAAGCTCTAGTTGGTTCCCAAAATAGTGCTCCCCCCACCCCACCTCTTTCAGGTATACACAGCCAAAGCCATTTAGGGCTTTAAAGGTCAGTAGCAACACGGTCTAAACCACAGAGCCTAGGGCTTGCCGATCAGAAGGTTGGTGGTTCAAATCCCTGTGACGGGGTGAGCTCCTGTTGTTCAGTCCCTGCTCCTGCCCACCTAGCAGTTCGAAAGCACGTCAAAGTGCAAGTAGATAAATAGGTACCGCTCCGGCGGGAAGGTAAACGGCGTTTCCGTGCGCTGCTCTGGTTCGCCAGAAGCGGCTTAGTCATGCTGGCCACATGACCCGGAAGCTGTCTGCGGACAAACGCCGGCTCCCTCGGCCAATAAAGCGAGATGAGCGCCGCAACCCCAGAGTCGTCCGCGACTGGACCTAACAGTCAGGGGTACCTTTACCTTTACCAACACTTTGAATCGTACTTGGAAACGTACTCGGAGCCAATGTAGATCATTTAAGACTGGTGTTATATGCTCTAGTTGCTGCATTCTGGATTAGTTTCCAAAACAGCAATGGAGTTTCTCACACCATCACCACAGGGCTAGGATTCTTATGGTGTGTGTGTGTGTGTGTGTGTGTGTGTGTTGTGTGTGAATTGTCCATTGGCACCACCAGGGCCGGCGCGTCCATTTAGGCAAACTAGGCAATTGCCTAGGGCGCCAAAATGGAGGGGCGCTGGCCAGGCTTGGGCGGGACGGACTAGCCAGCCCCGTCTTGTCCATTGGGGCTGGTGGCACGGCTCCCCCTCCCCAACCTGCCCCCACAGGCGGGTGGGCGGGCGGGCGCTCGTGCGCCGGCGACACAGTCGCTGCTGCCCATGCTGCTCCTGGGTGGGCTGCAAGCCGACCGCCCAGCAGCGAGTGGGGGGAGCCGCGCTCTCCCCCGGACACATGGGGGCACCGGAAGGATCGCTGCACCATGGCGGCAGATGTGCCTGAGACGGCCCTGGGGCTAGCAGCAGCTTCTCTGCTGTAGCGGAGAGGTGCTGCTTGCCCCCTACACCACCCACCGGCTACCGCTAAAGCAGGCTTTGGCGGGGGGGACATGCGAGCAGCAGCTTCTCCGCTACAGCGGGGAAACTGCTGCTTGCCTCTCCACCACCTCCCCTCCCGCTAAAGCAGGCTTTGGCGGGGGGGGGGGCGCCAGAAGGTGGTTCGCCTAGGGCGCAAGAAGCCCTAGCGCCGGTCCTGGGCACCATTGGAGATTATTTGTAGCCACCCCCCCCCCATCCAGGCATTGCCCAGTCCCAGACTTGCTTAGCTTGAAGCAAGGTGGTGCATTCAAAGAACATCTCCGATCACCTTCAAAACTTTAGCACTTTTGAAACCCACCTCAGAAGTTTCCAAGTGAATCAGTGAATTATCACATGGAAAGGAAGAACTCCGTTTTTTGTTGTTGTTTTTTTAAAGCTGACCGCTGTCCCAAGTGTGGTTTCTAGACCGAACGAACACACTGCGAGACCAGACCAGACTTCCGATTACTGTATCTTAAAATTACATTAGCAGGAATTATCCACCCATAAATGACTCCGTCTCCAGAATGATAATGTAGGAATGAAATATTAAAATGCAATTACACTCTTTAAAGCCAAGGGAGGTTAATGAAAATGTTTTCCAAGTTAAAGAAGACTCTCACACACACAGCCTGGAATCACTTAATGAAATCAGTCAATGCATCAGCCCAGAGGCTGAAGGTGAAAAACAACTGTTATAGGGTTGGAAGGGAGCAAGGATCCCCTAAAATTGCCAGGCGCCAGCTTGTTCCCATAACTTCAGAAATTGACCAATGTGGGGTTTGAGCAAGGGATTTAGCAAGGCCTGAAAAATAAGTCAAGCCAGGTGGTTTGGAAACTTCAGCTGGTGCAGAATTCGACAGCCAGGTTGCTCACTGGGGCAAGATGGTTTGAGCATATTACATTTATCCTGGTCCAACTGCACTGGCTACCAATTAGTTTCCGGACCCAGTTCAAAGCGGCTCAGGACCGCAATACCTCAAGAACTGTCTCTCTCCCTCTATGAACCAATCCAGACCCTGAGATCATACTCTGAGGCCCTTTTTCGTTTGCCGCCTCCTCGAGCGGTCCAGAGGGTGGCAACACAAGAACAGGGCCTTCTCTGCAGTGGCTCCCCCATCTGTGGAATGCTCTTCCCAGGGAGGTTCAGCTGGCACCTTCATTGCACAGCTTTAGGCTCCAGGGGAAAACGTTTCTCTTCAACCAGGCTTGGGGCTGATTGATATCCAATGCCCTTTTAAATGTTCCAGTTACAGGTAGGTAGCCGTGTTGGTCTGCCATAGTCAAAACAAAATAAAAAAATAAAAAATTCCTTCCAGTAGCACCTTAGAGACCAACTAAGTTTGTTCTTGGTATGAGCTTTCGTGTGCATGCACACTTCTTCAGATACACTGAAACAGAAGTTGCAGAGCTCATCTCGCTTTACCGGCTGAGGGAGCCGGCGTACAGCATCCAGGTCATGTGGCCAGCATGACTAAGCCGCTTCTGGCGAACCAGAGCAGTGCATGGAAATGCCATTTACCTTCCCGCCGGAGCGGTACCTATTTATCTACTTGCACTGGCGTGCTTTTGAACTGCTAGGTTGGCAGGAGCTGGGACAGAGCAATGGGAGCTCACCCCGTTGCGGGGATTCGAACTGCCGACCTTCTGATTGGCAAGCCCTAGGCTCTGTGGTTTAGACCACAGCACCACCTGCATCCCTAGGCTCTCTCAAAATCTGCTCTGGTGAGTTGGGGGAGCCCTTGACATGGGGAGGGGAGGGCGGACACAGAGGCAGCTGAAGGGGGTCAAGAGAAACTGGAAGTCCTGTTGCAGAAGCCTGTGGAAATCACCTAGGGCCGGGCAATGTATCATCCATCCAAAACCGTTTTGAAGTCCACATTGTGATATCGGTTTCATAATTTTTGACCTAGCAATATATTGTGAATCATGATTTGTGTGCTATGCAAAAATCAGAGTGTGGTGGGAAAGCCAGCCAGTGACTTTACATAGCTCCATCCTTATTTCAGACTAGAGGTGGGAAGGCCTGGAAAAACCCCGGGAAAGGGGGGGCAGTCCCCCCCCAGCAGCTTTTTTTCCTGGAAAAATTGAAAGGAAAAAAAGTTTGATTATTCCACACACTTTCCCCATTTTTCCAGGAAAAACGGCTTTGAGGAAAAACTGCCCCCATTTTTCCAGTTTTCCGCCAGGCCTTTGCCAACTCTATTTCAGACATTGTGATATATCTGCGTATCACAATGTTTAGCTGGTGATATATCATTATACTGAAAGCCAGATATATCGCCCAGTCCTAATGTCACCCACTGCTTTTCAAGGAGAGTTCACACATTCAGCAGTTGAGCAGCCCGGGCTTGGAGGTGCAAATGTATCGTGGTACGTGCGTGTTATAAACTATGCTCCTGGCCTTGCATACGAATGGGATTTTGCTGTTTGCTGTAGCAGCGAAGTGACCATTGCGGTAAAGGCAGATAAATGGCTGGGTTTTAAGGTGGACACCGGGTAGCATGCTCAGCCCGAGCAAAGCCTATGTCTGGCAAACGTCCTCAAATGAGGTATGGCGGAGCACTAATAGGACAACAGGGAGCGTCTTGTCGCAGGCAGGGATGCATAACGAAACTCTCTCCCACTGAACGTTCGTAACTAATGGATGCCACGGAGGGCAGCAATGAAAAGGCAACACGAATGTCCTTATTGAAGATTGCTTGGGAGAATTCCACTCTAGGAAGCCTACGCCTCCAAATGTGCTTTAGCTACAATGGCTGGGGGTACAAGGGGGTGTTATCTCTCCAGTCACCTGCTTTGATTTTGGAAGGTGTCAGGTTCTACCAACATCTCCACCACCAATTAAAAAGAAAAGCAAGTCAGCTGGCCGGAAAAGACCAAGGCCTTGGACAACAGCTAACAGTCTTAGGAGAGGACAATGCGGCAAGACCAACCAGTGGCCTTAGCTGTCTCTGAAGGCCAACTTTGTATGTTCATATATGTTATTGTGTTTGATAGCATAGTGATTGTGTAAAGTTTGTTGTTTCTTAATTTCTCTTTGTGATTATCATCAGCTGCTTTGAGCTCTAAGTTTGTTGCTGGAAAAGTGGAAAAGAATATAAAATAAAATAAAATCTAACTAGGTTTGAGGGGAAGAGGGATTTAAATAAGGTGTGTACTTACATTGGGACAGGGGTGTTCAGGCAGCAGGGCCTTTTTAGTGGCTGGCCTATATTTATGGAAGGTCCTCTCCCAGGAAGTATGGTCCCCCATCACTGGTGACTTTTAAAAGAACTCTAAAGACATCCTCATTTCAATCTGCTTTTGATTATGTCTTTAATGACGTTTTGCTGCTCAGCTGAAGGGAATGATGTAGATTTTAATTTAATTTTTTTAATGCATATTTATTTTGCACACTGCCTTGGGAGGGCAATTCCACTGAAAGGCGGCTTGTGAATTAGCAATAAAATAAGCACTTTCCCTTGTGTAAAAAAAACAACAACCCACGAGATTTGAAAGCCGAAAGGAGATCAGCAACTTCTGACCATCATTTTTTATTAAGGCTTATTATTTCCGCCCCCCACCCGCTATAGCCACCCCTCCTCTCCAGTTGCACAACAGAAATCAAGAGTGACAACAGATGTGTGTGTGCTTGTGCGTAAATATGCTGACTTTTTACAGAGATTGCACAACTAATGAAACTGCCACTGTCATTGTTCAAGCGTCTCATATGGAGAGTTACTTGGTTTTCGGAAGAGGCAACCAATGTTTTCTGCAAGCTCCCCCCCCCCATCGGATGTCAAATTAAGTGGCAGGCACCACATCAGGTGTGCTTTCCTTAACCACCTACTTTCCTTTCTATAACTAAAAAGCCCCCTCTATTGACCAGAAGGCAGGGGAAGTGAGCCACACAGCCCCTCCCTGAGGAACAAGAAGCCGCCGAGGCCTGAGCCACCTGGAAAGTAGCAAAATAACAGAGCACAGTTACACGGACACACCACTTTTATATACAAATGACCTTTTTTAAATTAGAGAAGCATATGGCTTTATTATCCTTTGATCGCTTTAGCTCTGGCACAACGTGCAACGCTGTAGCTGCAGCGAGATTCTCTCCAAGCGCAGCAAGTCCTCTTCAGAACCTCACAGAGTTTCCTTTTGAAAGGTCTCCCATCCTGGCACGACTCAAAGGAGATGGGGGGGGGGGAAGCATGTGGAAAAGCCACGGGTCTCCTCTGCTCCTTGGTCGTCTCCCCCTCAACAGCTCACTTTTGTTTTGTTTTTTGTTGGATCATCCAAATTCCAGAGAAAACGTCGCGAGAACGGTGTCAGAAGTGGACCCTCAGGATGTCGTGCGTGGCAACCAGCCTCTTGCAACTCATGCACAGTATCGATAAGGACTTCTGCTTCTCGGCCAAGCAAGAGCGGCACACCAGGTGGCCGCAAGGGAGCTGGTAAACGGGCTCCGTTTTGAAGTACACGGAGAAGGTCCGGGAGCAGGAAGAGCACCCTTGGACGGAGTCACTTCTACTGTGCTCTGCAAAAAAAAAAAACAAAGGAGGAAGAAGCACACGTGAGTGCCCTTGGGGTCTCCTGGTCAGCGATACAAGCCCAAACAATGGGAATTCCCACTCACTGTTGGAAAAACGCCCTGGGGGTGAGCCTGCAAGCCCCCGGAACTCGGAGCATCCTCCAGTATGCGCAGCTCCGGAGAAGGCATTCTCCCCTCTTCTCCAGTGCGCTCAGCGACATAAACCAGCTGGTATTATGCACACTAGTCTTCTAGCTAGCTTACACAGCAAGAAGCTTGAAGCATCGTAGAGCTAATCTACTATTTATTTACACACTATGTACAGACAAAGGCATAATGGCGTCTGTTCTCTCCAGCTCCAGTTTCTCACGCTCTTCTCAGACAGGCATGTGATTTATAACAATCTCATCTGCAGCATCCGACTGCATGAAATACTAACACTCACCGCAGACACCATCTAGTGGAACCCTGAGCACCTTTTGCAAGACCCAGCCTTTGGAACTCTGGTCAACATGAGTCGGGAAAGGGTGGGGAAGTTTGATGGAATATTATGTATTATTGTTACTGCATTTATATCCCCTTTCTTCCGGGGAGCTCAAGGATGGCGTACATGGTCCCCCCCTTCTCACTTAACCCCCCACAACAACCCTGTGAAGTATATTAGGCTGAGAGGCAGTGACAGGCCCAATGCGACCCAGCAAACTTCAGCGCAGTGGGGATTCGAACCCTGGTCTCTCCCAGATTCCTAGTCTGACACTCTAAACACTACACCACCAGTCTGTTTTTCAATCTATTTTGCTATTGTCACCAGCCTCTGGGATGGAGGAAACTATAATCTCTGAATATAGCCTGACTCTCCTGAGACATGCACTCAGAACATAGGATCTGTATACATCAAGGAGAATGTCAACATGCATATTAGATAATCAAACAACTCAGAGGATTGATTGTTCCCCCCCCCCCCGAACCGAGGAGCACCGTTTTCTGGTATGTTTAAACATACAAACATTACTTAAGGTCCTGCCCATTTGACTGCAAGTGCTCCGCAAATCTACACAAGGCATGCTAATCTTGCAGAGCACACATACCCTGGATGGATGAGGACCAGGGCTTCCTCTAATGGCTCTCTGATGCGGCTTCTCTTTGCAGGAGAAACACCACAACGCTGTGGAATTCACGGCCACAAGATGTGGCTGTGGCCACAATCTTGAGATGTTTTGCTCCTTCTCTCATAAGGCCACTTCCGCATTGAGCAGGAGGTAGATTTGTGGGCGTCACGACCCGACCATGCGCGTAAGGGGTGAGCTCAGCCCCTGCACGATTGGCAAAATCCCCCCCCCATGCCTCCCGCAGGCCGACCAATCCGGTCGGCCTGGGGGCGTGTCCTAGTCCCTTTAAGCTAGAGACGGGCAGGAAACTTGCCCTCTTTGTCCCGCTTCCCAGCCGCTTAGGTTCACCCGCCCACCCACCCTTTAGATTCAGCTTCGACCTTGCTATGGACTTTGGTTGGTCGCCTTGGTTGGCCAGGGGGCCTGGTAGGTCTTTTTCCCTATTGGACTAGCCAAAGGGGTTTTTTTCACCTACCTTGTTGCAATCGTCACAACCCTTGGTTTGGCGGTTAGGCATTGGGAAATTTCCATGGAGGTGAGGAGGGGAGGAAGCGTCATCAACTGCCCCTCAATTGAAGGGTATTCTGGTAAAGGATTCCGGGGGGCGTGGCCCTGTCCGAAGCCCGGGGAGCTGATGGCCCAAGGCACGCCCCGAACGGTGATCACAGGGGGAGTTCCGGCCGATGTACATCACTGGGGTTCCTTACTGGTGGTTAACCCTTCCCTGACTCCCAACACATGGGTTGGGGTCGGATATAGCTGATAGGGTCCAATGCCTAAGCCAATACCACTCAACATCCGTAACCAATAAAGTTGTGGCCTTTACGCCCATTAAAATTTACGTGATGTGTCTGTGTCATTATTTCCACAGGGAGGGGAGGGACATTGCCACGCAATACTAGAACTCAAGAACATCCCGTGCAGCAGAATGTTGGAATGTCCAGGACCGGCAAAAGGAAGTTCTTCCTGCAGCACGTGGTTAAACTCACACCCGCAAAAGTGATGGGCACCAACCTAGATGGCTTTAAATCAGTGTTCCCCAACCTTGGGCCTCCAGCTGTTTTTGGACTACAGCTCCCATCATCCCTAGCTAGCAAGGCCAGTGGTCAGGGATGATGGGAGTTGTAGGCCAAAAACAGCTGGAGGCCCAAGGTTGCGGAACACTGCTTTAAATGATTAGACAAATTCATGAAGGGCTACTAGCCAGGATGGCTATGCTCTACCTCCACGGCTGGAGGCAGCCATGCTTCTGAATATCAGCTGCTGGAGACTACAGGAGGCGGGAGGGCTGCTCTTGTGCTCGAATCCTGCTTGCCGGTTTCCCACAAGCAACTGTGTGGCCACCTTGAAGACCAGGTGCTGGCCTAGGGGTGCCACTGGCCTGATCCAGGAGGCTCTCCTTGCATTCATTCTTATGAAGCGGTCACTTTCAGGCAGCATTTGAAGTTAGACCTGGGGCATGCAGGTTTCCCACCTGTGCAATCTACGTCTTGCTAGGCTGCTGGGCAGCCGAGGGCTCTTCCTCATGCAGCAAGCATTAGGAGCGTTTTGCAAGCTTTGCTTCCCACCACCCCCTTTCCGAAAGAGGAAGGCAAGAACCGCCGTTCCCCAGGCCAGCAACCCTGCAGTGTCGTGCTGCCTCTTTACCGTGTCCGCTGCTTGCGTTCCACGGGCCAGGGCAGCTGCCGCCGGTGTGTGGTTGCTGCTGGCCTTTCGTCAAGCTAGCTGTGAACAGCGGCATGGAGCTGAGCGCCGAGTTCAAGGCGCTATCTAAACTGTCCGAAAGCCTCTGTTCGTGAGAAAGCAGATCTGCGGAGAGATTTGCAAAATCATCATCATCAACATCTGGAAATAGTCACTCTAGGGAGCAGGCAGGGAGCAGGCAGCAAAACAATAGGCAAGTCAGTCTTTCATGCTGTGCTGCAATAATTTTTTTTAAAAAGCAAGTTAAAAAAATAAAATGGAAGGATTCCAGTGCTCTTCTTCCTTTCTTCCTACCAGCGGCCAGGATCCAATGTTCTCTGTCTGCTAGCGCAAGGGGTCGATAAAAGGAGTTGCGCAGCAGAGGAGTCAAGGCAGAGACTCTCATCTGAATCCCCTCCTCTCCACCCTTCCAAACACATGTTCAATTAATGTTTTACATCTTAATTAAACATGTGGTCAACCAACACCCAACACCCCTTTTTGACAGCCCTGGATCACTGTGGGTGGAACCACCCCAGGCTGCCTTGACCCACTCAAGGAAAATTGCAAATCAACCTGACCTATGTCCAGAGGCTGTGTGCACAGCCTAGCAATAAGGGGGGGGGGAGAGAGAGAGATGGGATGGACTCGAAAAGAGCACTTGTAAACAAGAAGCAGTGGAGGGAAGAGGGGAAAGTAAATAGATTTGGCAGAAAGTAACCGTCACTGATTTGCCACTGCTCGAACGTGGCAACAAACTATGTCTGCGGCGTATCACGAAGCTAACAAGCCGCCGTGAGCTTTCGGTTGACGGACTTCCTCTTCTTCCTTGAGGTCAGAAGTTGAATAAAAAACAATAACCACAGCTTGCTGTATCATCCAAACCCAACCTTAACTACGGCTGGCTTGAAACAAGACAACTTCAAATGGAAGTTCAAGACGCTGGCTTGTTTGACCACAACTTGCTGGACAATGTAGCAATTTTTCATTAAAGAAAAGTGAAAGCTTCTTAACACCTCCTTGCAGCTGAGTTGGAGGGTGGCAACGGGCACAAACCCAAGTCTTGTTGATTTTAAACAGGAAGAAGAAGCCTGAAGACCACGAAGTTGTAATGAGCTTTGTGGCAAAATCACAAAGTTATTTATGCATGTTTTAAAAAACAAATTCTGAAAATGAAGCTAATCTGTTTTCTTTTCTTTCTTTTTTTAAAAAAGGAGGATACACATTTTGTAACCTCATCTCTGAAATCAATGCATTTCCCCCAGGGGGTGCTCAAGCTTGCACAGTACCGGCACCCCCTTAAAAGAAGAAGAATTAAAAAAAGTGCGGCACTTACTGCAACAACTTGATGTACCAGCACCTATTTTTCTAGAAAAAAAGCACTGTCTGTAATTGTATTAATTTGAAACAAAATAAATAAATCCTTCCAGTAGCACCTTAAGAGACCAGCTAAGTTAGTTATTGGTATGAGCTTTCGTGTGCATGCACACTTCTTCAGATACCACAAAAGCATGCACACGAAAGCTCATACCAATAACTAACTTAGCTGGTCTCTTAAGGTGCTACTGGAAGGCATTTTTTAATTTTGTTTCGACTATGGCAGACCAACACGGCTACCTACCTGTAACTGTATTATTTTGGAAAGCCGAGGGCACTTCCAGACTGTCGTTCTTTCCGTGTGGGATCCAATCACACGCCAGCAGATTTAGGGTGCATAATTGTACCTAATTAGTGCCCTTGGGCAACAAACCACCCAAAAAATTGACTTTTTGCAGTAAGGAACGTGACGGGGAAAGGAGCTGCAAAGTGTGAGATGACGTTTATTTTGACGCAAGGTCGTCTCCCCACCATGCAAACAAATTGGGATGAATGCTCAATGAACACGGTTGTCTGGAAATGTGGTTGGATGGTAAACAGAAAGACAGGAGGCAATCCACAAGTTGACAGAGACGGCCAAAGCTAGGCAATAGAAAACCTGGGGTGGAATACGGCATTTTTACCTCCTGACCACTATAGGGACAAAAATACTAAAATATTAAGTGGACACTGCCCAGTTCTGTTTCTTATCTTTGAAATGATGGGGTCGAAAGACTCTTTTAGAGAGGTTCTCAGATACTTTTAGGATCAGAATTCCCTATTGCCCAATGGAGACATGCAGAATGAACAGGCCTGAAAATATCAAGGACTTGACTCAAACGAAACAGAAAAGGAGGCAAACAGTAATGGAGGTCATAAAATTAACCAGCAAAAGAATGCAGCAGAGCCAAGAGGAAGGATGCGTCCAAAACAGAAGACAGCTCCCTGTGAAAATGGCCTGGTCATGTTGCCACTCTAACCATCTTACAGCTGCAGCGACAAAGGCGTAGCTTATTCCTGCTGCACCAGTGCTTAATTTTCCAATGCTGAAAATGTTCCCATTTAGTTAATTCATTGGTAATAATCTATGGATGCCAATTGCAAATGCAACATTAGGCAAGCTGGACAGCTTCAAGGTTTTTAACTGTTATCTGCTAAATTAGATTGCTCTCCAGGACAGTCTTTGCCAACCTGGTGCCCTCCAGATGCTTATTTATAAAAGCATTTCTGTGCTGCCTTATCATAATGGTGTACAACGTTAACAACTTAAAACACCATCCCAAACGACGCAAATAACCATTAAAGTGACTGGTTAATCAATTTAAACAGCTGCACGGGCCCATTGCCAGAAAAATGTCCTCAAGAGATGTTTGAAACTCAAAAAACTGTGTATCTGAAGAAGTGTGCATGCACACGAAAGCTCATACCAAGAACAAACTCAGTTGGTCTCTAAGGTGCTACTGGAAAGAATTTTCGATTTTGTTTTGAAACTCAAAAGGCAAGGATGCCGGCTGAACCTCAGCTGGAAGAATGTTGCACAGCAATATGAGACCAGCAGAACTGCATGCCTGACTCCCTAGTTTAAGCCAGCCAGGCCTGCACAACACTGGGGACAACAACGTCCCTCTGAATGTTCTTGGTGCTGGCAGGAGCAGATGGGACTTAATAATAATAATAATAATATTTATTATTTGTACCCCGCCCATCTGGCTGGATTTCCCCAGCCACTCTGGGCGGCTTCCAACAGAAATCAAATACAAAAATATCAAACATTAAAAACTTCCCTAAAAAGGGCTGCCTTCAGGTTTTTTCTGAATGTCAGGTAGTTGTTTATTTCCCTTGACCTGTGATGGGAGGGCGTTCCACAGGGCGGGCGCCACTACCGAGAAGGCCCTCTGCCTGGTTCCCTGTAGTTTTGCTTCTCGCAGTGAGGGAACCGACAGAAGGCCCTCGGCGCTGGATCTCAGTGTCCGGGCTGAATGATGGGGGTGGAGACGCTCCTTCAGGTATACAGGACCGAGGCCGTTTAGGGCTTTAAAGGTCAGCACCAACACTTTGAATTGTGCTCGGAAACGTACTGGGAGCCAATGCAGATCTCTCAGGACCGGTGTTATGTGGTCCCGGCGGCCACTCCCAGTCACCAGTCTAGCTGCCGCATTTTGGATTAATTGCAGTTTCCGGGTCACCTTCAAAGGTAGCCCCTTATAACATCTGGAGAGCAGCAGGTTGACAAAGGCTGCTCTAAGGAGCCTGAAGATTTCCTGATGCAAACTGAAAATTTATCCATGCAAATTGCCCCGTGCAAACTATCCAATAATATAGTTTGCATAGAAAATTCATTTCCCCTCCCCACCTCTGCTCCCCCATCCACTCGCCATTCAAAGAGTCACATTATAGACCCGAACAGTCAAATAAAGCTTTTTAAGAAAAAATAAATAAATAAAAGGGAAAAAAAGAGGACTTGAAAGAAGCAGCGCCAGCAATCCAGGCTGTTTGCCAACGGGATCCTTCTGCATATTAAGAGGACAGAGGAGTACCTGTCGAGCAGTCCATCTGGAAGGAGTTGGCATCGCACTCCGTTTTCATTTTTTTAGCACGGGACTCAGAGGTAGACGTGGCAACAAGGTTTGTCGCGGGGAAACGGAAGGGCTCCGTGCTGCTGCGTTGGCCGCCCGGCTTCTGCTCTACGAGGTCCATTTTCCTTTTGAGGGAAGACATGGCTATGGAGGAAGCTACCACCGTCCCCGTGGCCTGAGCCCTCCCCAGGAGGCGAGTGCTGGGAATGCTGTGCTGGAGCAGGAAGTGGTCTATCCTCGCCTTGAGAGAGGGGTGGGGCAGGGGCTGCGAGTGCTGGCTGAAGGCCACCCCCGTGAAGGGATCACTGGGCACTCTCCCCCAGGACGCCTCGCTCCGGTTGCACTTCTCCAGCGTGCTCTGATCGATCACTTTGCCCGAGGGCAGCAGCATGGGGAGAGTCATTACCTCCAGGGTGATCGGGTCCAGGAACTCCTCGGGAATGTCCGGGATGGCGTCCATCAGCTTCTGCTCCTGGCTGTCCGGGTTGCCAAAGGGCGCCAGGTCGCTCTCCATTGGCGACGGGAGGCCGGCAGCCTGTCCTCCGAAGCCTTGCATGGACCGCAGCACGTCGTCCACCACCTCGTGGGGGCAGGATTTGGCCGGCTGGCCCCAAACCTCCACTTTCTTGATGCAAGGGAGACCGCCACCAGCCACATGGGTGATGCAGATCTTCAAGTGCGAGACGCAGCTCAGGGAGCTCGGGCCTTTGTTCCACAGGTCCAGAGACGCCGAGCCAGAGAGGGAGAAGAGAGTGTCCATCTGCTGATGGAATGGAAGCCTCGGCCGGAAGCCTCGGTGGCTGAAGGTCACTTTGCTTTGATTCTTCAGCACCGCTTTGCCCACCAGCGTGAAAGTTTCCTTGTCCAACAGGGGCTGAGCATCCAGACCTGAGAAGGGAGAGTCCGAGCTGCTCCAAGAGGCTTTGCTGGGTGAGGTAGATGTGAAAATATCCAGCCCGGTGATGTTCTGATAGCCGCCGGAGGAGACGTCTATATTAATCCGGAAGATTTCTATGTTGAAGGGGAAAGAGAGAGTCACGTGGACCGGGGGCTTGATGAAGTATTCGCAGCGGAAGCCTCGGTTTCGTCTGGCAAGGTCTTCTGAGACCAGGTTTTCTACTTCGTATCCGTCAGCGGAGATCTACGGGTAACAAAGAAAAGGACTGAAAATATTTCCCACAGTCTTTGCATGCCGGCGTAACAACACAGAAAAGAGACTGGAATCCTGTAGCAACAACAAAAAAGGACTCGCCCTCAATGAACGCTCCCATGGATTTCAACAGGAGAGTTAAAGCACATGCTTAAAATTCTCCGATTGAAATAACTGGGAGTGGAACATTTAACTTTCTTTACCGCATGCCCCTAACTCGCCACCTTTTTATTGTGGCCGATTGGCTTGAGTTACACAGACACACTTTGCACAGACACCCCCCCCCCCGAAAGAAGAAAAAGTTAAAGTGGGGGGCATCAGATTCAAAAGAACCTCTCATCACCCCCGCTACCTTATTCTAAACCAATCTGCAAGTCCTCACACGGTGGGATGCCCAGCGTAAATATCCCAAGCAGATACTCTCTTGCAACCCCCTTGGATCAGATCAAAGGCCTCTCAGCTCCAGCATCCTTCATCCTTCTCCCCACAGTGGCCAATGTCTCCAGGTAGCCCTCAACCTCTGGTGGTGTTCAGAGGAAGACCCTCTCTAACCCTGAAGGTCCCACCACAGGGGAGCTTTGGTTTTTCCTCCAGTACTAAAACATCTGCCTACAAGAGAGTGCAACTGAGCAAGCTGTAAAGCAGCAAGGCCACTGACCTGTCTTGCCTGTACTCTAGTTTCTGATCTTCCATTATGACGTCACTTCCCTGGCCAGTGACTTGCAAGAGGAGGTGGTCCAACCAAATTCTCGCTTTTTTTTTAGCTCCACTGGAAACAAATGCAGCCAGCTATAGTTGGGTCTATTTCTCCTTCAGGCTTTTGCTGAGCTACTGATTTTACTAGGGGTGGGGTGGGGGGCGGGAACAGCTGTCTGATCATGATTATAGGGCCAAGGTAGACCTACCAGTCCAAGCCAAAATGGCAAGCTGGAAGAATCTAGTTTTTGTTTGCAGGGTGATGCTGGTGTGGTGACAGGATTACAGAACCCAACCACCTGCTGCTTCATTAGGCGGGTTACACTGCACAAAATGATCTGCTGAAGACGTTGACAACCCTGGGTGTCATTAAGCCACATTTCCTCAGAAAGGATATATGCATGAGCAGCAGCAGCGGCGGCGGCAGCAGCAGCAGCAGAAAGCCTCTGTGCATAAGCAGTGTCAATTTAGTTCTGCAACGAGCTGCTGAGTCAAAGCACTCCTTGATCTCTAGAATGTTAACTCCTTTGACCCTGAGATGCTGCGCCAAGTCTCCACCCTCTGCTTTCTTAACCTGGAGCAAGGCGGGTTGTGTGTGTGTGTGTGTGGTGGGGGGGGAATACCTTGTTGCAGTGAATTCTTGGCTTGAATTGCGGGAGGCAAACATTTATCACCATCTTTGTGGCTCAAGGTGGAAGCCAGCTCCCCAATCTTCAACTTGGCTCTAAAATAAAGCACACAAGTGTTGTTGTTTTTTAAAATAAATAAATAAATAAATAACTGTGGCGAACAAGTTTGGATTTGATATCCCGCTTTATCCCAACCTGTCAGGGAACTGTCCCCGGCGCAGTGCAAGGTGGTGGAAGGGCTCTCGGGATGCTACAGAGAGCCCTGGCCCCACCTGACCAGCAGCACCTCCTCTGGCAGCAGAGGAAGCAGCGAGGCTTCCAGCGGGGAGGGGCATGCATTTCAGGGTATGGAGGGAAGAGGCTCTGAGGATGCTGGAGAGACCCTGCACTCCCCTAGCTCAAGGGGCGATGAAGGAGACGCGCAGCTTCCGGCGCCCCAAAGGCGTCGAGGGGTGAAACGAAAGGATGGGAGGCGGGGTTTCCGTATACCGAAACTCTTTTGTTGGGGTCAGAACCGGAAGGGGCCATTCCCGGATTCTGCCGACGCTTGATACAGACATGAACTTATTAGCTCTGCACTGTACATAGTTTGCACAATAAAACTATTAAAGGAAACTTGGAGTTTTGCCTGCTTACTCATGAGCAACTAACTTACACTACCCAAAGGAGTCTCAAAGTGACTAACATTCTCCTTTCCCTTCCTCCCCCACAACAAACACTCTGTGAGGTGAGTGGGGCTGAGAGACTTCAAAGAAGAGTGACTAGCCCAAGGTCACCCAACAAGTGATGTGACAGAATGACTGAACGTCTTGCTAAAAAACTACTAGGTGCAGATCCACACCATTAGGGTTAAAAAATATCTAAAGGACGTGACTTTCCCCAAAGAACCATGGGAATTGTAATTTGTTATGGGTGCCGGGAACTGCAACACTATGATGGGAAAACTACAGTTCCCAGAGGTGTTTTGTTTTTTTTTGGGGGGGGGAGTCACATGCTTCAAATTTTTGCTGGGTGTGCTTTAAATGCATGGTGGATCTGTCCTAGGAGTTCACTGGGTTGTCCGAACATGACATGCAGCTCCAGGTTTTGCTTCCACCGACTAGTCCCAAAGAGTCTGTGAAAACACTGAAGATTTGCATCTAGACGGTTTGGGGACAAATAAGGGTGAACAAGCTGGAACTTAATCCAGATAAGGCAGAGAGATTATGGGTAGTTACGCCTGCTGCAGAAAGAGGTGGGCACTCCCCAAATTTGCACTGGTGGTGGGAGGGGGGAGGTTTCCTCCTGGATATGGTGTCGTCAATACCTTTAGCTATCTAAGAAAGCAAACCTTGTCAGAGTTACACACACCTTGCTTACATCTAGACTAGACTATTTTAATGTGGGCTACCTTTAAGTCATCCTGAAACTATTGATTGGTGCAGAATGCAGCTCTGCCTGGCTGATTGTTGAAATCAAGCCACCAGAGCATATATATGAAGGAACACAGAGTTAGCTTTGCCCGTTACCTGTTTGTTTCTGGGACCAATTTAACGTCCTCATGATGAGCTTTGAGGCCTTAACAGTTTGGAACCAAGTTACTTGATGCAACACCTACACCCAGGTGGACCTTGTGTGGGAGTTAAAATGGGCCTCAGAGACTCTATGAATGGGCCTACCTCCAATAACTGATAAATTAGCGTCTTTTTAGTGATGGCCCAATGGCTAGGAAACTCCTTTCCATAATGCACAGCCCCTAAGTGAAGCATGAAGCACTTTTTGTTCTGAGCTACTTCTAACTCACTCTTTTAACTATTTTCAGCTCAAGCTAAATGGGCATTTCAGTGCTCTCAGCCTCTCACTTTTAGCTGCTTTGATTATTAACATTTGTTTTGGTGTTTTGAAGATTGCATTACAGCACAGTAATGTTGTGTTTTAACAAAGCGATGCCCAGGCCTAATTAGGGCTTTCCAGGCCTTGGAAGATTGACTCACCTAGCAAAGGATGCAGTCACTGAAACGGAATGTCTAATTGCCATTTTGGACGGTTCTAAAGTGCTATTTTTGAAAAGATGGACTGGCTGTGATTGATTAAACACCTAGATGATAATAATAATAATAATAATAATAATAATAATAATAATAATAATACAGTGGTGCCCCGCTAGACGAAAATAATTCGTTCTGCGAAAATTTTCGTCTAGCGGGTTTTTCGTCTTGCGGAGCGGCAATGACAGCCGCGCTCCGCAAAACGAAAAAAAAAAAGACGAAAATTTTTCGTCTTGCGAGGCAGCCCCATAGACTTTTTCGTCTAGCGGGGCAGCCTTCCGCTAGACGAATGCCTTCGTCTAGCGAGTTTTTCGTCTAGCGAGGCATTCGTCTAGCGGGGCACCACTGTACCTTTATTGTCAATGTACAACCTGTGTACAATGAAATTAACCAAGGTTGTTCAGAAGACAACCTTGAGCCAGGTTAAGAACTCTGAGTACTTAAGAGAAGAAAACTCATTTGATCCAGGGACAGTCCACACACATAGGCTCATTCCAACCTCTTTTTCTTAATGGCTCCTGCTCCAGCTCAGGCTGCACGGAAAAAGCATTTTGGTCCCAGAAATTCATTCCAATTGTGCAGACAAAATATAACGGATAGAATTCTACAGGATGTGGTATTAGTGTGTGAAAACAGTCCAGATCCAATGATCCCCAGGCGTCCACCTCCAGATGATGGAGTTGTCAGGCGGCATCCTGGCACCCAGGCATCTTCATTTGGTCTCAAGTGGTCAAAAGCAAGGTGCAAAATGTGCCTGGTGCCCTGCTAATTTTGAACACTGCACACCCCTTACTATCCTGGAGCATTTTGGCAGGTTGGCATGTGTCTTTGGACTCTGTTAATGCCTCTTGCTTGTCTGGAAGAAATACAGATGTGTGTGTGTGTGTGTGTATAAAAACCAGCCAACTGTACAATAGTATTTACATTCATTGCTCCAGCCACCACTGTATGTGCCCCCACCCCCAGAAAGGAAACAAGACCCTTGGAATAAGGTTCCCCCACCCTGGATGTAGTGCATGAAAAACTGATGTAGCTAGCACCCACCGTACTACTTCTATCATATCAGCTCAAGCAGGATGGACGAAAAGATGGTCCTTGGATGTGAGAGCAGAACCTGCAGTCCCAGCCAGGGTTGACGACCACCACCCCTCTCCTCGGGAAACAGAAGAGCCAGTGTGGTGTAATGGTTGGAGTGTTGGACTAAGACATGGGAGACCAGGGTTCAAATCCCCAGTCGGCCCCGAATATCACTGGTTGACCTTGGGCCAGTCACAGCCAGAATTCTACAGGATGCATTGCTGGTGTGTGGAAACAAGTCAAGATCCAAGGCCCCCAGGCATGCACCTGCAGATGGTTGAGACGTCAGGCACCACTCCTGGTGCCCAGGCATCTTCACTTGGTTGCAAGTGGCCGACAGCCAGGTGCCAAATGTGCCTGGCTAATTTTGAACACTGCTTCCAGCTTGGTATCCCTTTTGAGTTTCGTCAACACCCTCCCTAGTTTAGCTCAGTGATAACTCCCAATATACCTTTAAATGAAAAGGTCTTTTGAGTCTGATCTCTGATCCATGGTTGCTAAGGTTCGTTGACACTGAGAAGGCTCGGTTAGTTCACTCCTCAAGCACGAAGCCTGCCTATTGGCGACATCTTCCAATTCCCTTCAACAAGCAGAATCTTATCTGTTTGGGAAGGGAGATATCCAGGACAGCAAAGGTTGAGTGCTGACAGAAAGGTAGCAGGTCTAGCACAGCAAATCTCAAAGGGTGAGGCAGGAGAGGATGGCAAGTGCAGTGGGAAGATTCAAGGACAAAGAAACATTTAAACACTTTAGTGTACTTTGGGTTCACTGGCTGTCATGCAGAAAAGTTTTAGATTGGGTGTTGGAAGTGAAGAACAAATTAAGAGTTTTTGGAACAAGAAGGCAACCCTTTGCAGCACCAACTGGATGCCAATGACTGGCATGCAAGGCTGGCATATTTGGGTCAATATCTTTACCCATCTGAATGAGCTCGATGCCAGTATGCAAGGCCACAATGACAATATCCTCGCAGCTACAGACAAAACAAGCTGCATTAAAAAAAAAAAAGGTTCCGCAACATACCCTGAAAATGTTCCCGCAGGTAAAAAAGACAATGAATTACATGGCCTCGTACAGAAACATCTTGCAACACTGGTAGAAAAGACTGACCATTACTTCCCATCATCTGCAGAAAATTTAGACTGGGTTAGAGACACCTTTGCAAATTGCAGCCGTTCAGGACTGACATTGAATGAGGAGGAAATGGCCTGCATTTTAAGTGTTTGTACCTTGAAAATGAAACACAGGAGTATGCTACTGGACTCTTTTTGGATATACAGGTGAAACTCGAAAAATTAGAATATTGTGGAAAGGTTCATTTCTCTCAGTAATTCAACTTAAAAGGTGAAACTAATATATGAGATATATGTCAAGCCTTTATTTGTTATAATTGTGATGATTATGGCGTACAGCTGATGAGAACCCCAAATTAACAATTTCAACTTTGGGGTTTTCATCAGCTGTACGCCATAATCATCACAATTACAACAAGCAAAGGCTTGACATATCTCGCTTTGCATGTCATGAGTCTATCTCATATATTAAACTCCAGTAGCTAATGAAAACAATTGCTTACATAAATGGACTTTTCCACGATATTCTAATTTTTCGAGTTTCACCTGTACAGCCAGAAACCATATCCAAACCTCTCCCCAAGAGTATGGGCTGTTCTTCTGCACTTCTCCATTACATATTGTTGTGAACAGGGATGTGACAAATAAAGAAAGATCGGAAAAGAGAAAGGCTTCTTTGTGTTGATGAGATGAGAGTTTGTCTCAAATTAGAGCTAATATGAATGAGATTACCTGGCAAAAGCAATCTCACACCCTTCATTGAGTTTGTATACCTGCCTAATGTACATATGTAAGAGGCTCATTTATAATTATATTTTGGAAATGATTCACATTCTTATTTAGCTGGATTGTTTTACGCTTTCTGGATGTCCCATGATCATATTATAAAGTAGTTGTGTTCTATGTTATGAATCAGGCACTGGTAGTTGTTGTTTCTTTCCTGTTTTCCAATGTATTTATCATAAATTAAAAAATTGGTGTGGCGCAAGGAAATTTTTTATTCTGAAGGTGTGGCCCAGAGAAATGAGTTTGAGAACCACTGGTCTAGCAGGATGCAAGGGGTGCTACGGCCAGCTTCATGTTGTCATGGAAGGACAAAACTAGATTTTATTCTAGATGTGCTGTCATAAAATCCCACCTGTCACTTAGCCAATGGGAGCTTCTCCCCTGGCCCCAAAGTGGTGGAATTTTCGTGGGGATCTAATCTGGGAAGGGAAAGGTTAGAGTGATCTTGCCTCCCTGGGCACTGCACTCCCAGTGAACAATGCTCCTTCACTCACACCATTATTAAAAATTAAAAAAAAACTGTGTGTATTGAAGAGCTGACCAAAGACTCATCTAGTCCAGCACATCTAGTTCTCACAGTGGCCAGCCAGATGCCTGTAGGAAGCCAGCAGGCAGGTTCCTAGCGACACAGCAAGGAAAGTCTCCTAAAGGTTTTCCAAGGAAGGTATCCCAGAAATCTAACAAGCTGAGGTCATGCAGCAGGAATTGCTTGTACCGTCTGTATTGCGGGAGCAGTGATGGCCGAGGAAAGGTCCCTAAGGTGGGAGTGCAGAAGCAGGTATAGAGATGGAAAGGCATTCATTCCACTAGCCCACAGATGAGATGCTTTGAGGGGAACAGGGTGGTGCAACAAGCCTTTCCTCTCCATTATGAGGCTCCCCGAAAGGACCCTTGCTGTCCCAAATTCGTCTTATGTCTGCTGATGCCCATTTTCTCCTTTGAGTGGAAATTCCTTGTGTGGTGTTCTACCGAATCCTTGTCTGTCACCCAGCTCTACATCCTACCCCTCTCCCCCCAAACCAGGTTTATCTTAGGAGCTTAACCACAAAAGTCAAGCGAAGCGCAAGAAACATTTCGTTTTCAGCCAAGCCTACGTTGTAACAGACCACATCAGACTTGCAAACTAGCCTACAGAATATTCTTTTTTTAAACAAGCCTGTGTGAGCAATCATACCTGCATTGCCATTTGTGGCACATCAAAAGCTGTTTAAGGGCCAGGGGCTTCCATTTTACAAAAGCTTCCTTGCTTGGATGAGATTCATACTTGACAAAGTGGAGTAGCTATTGACAACACTGCACTGGGCTGTCCAGGAAGCTAAAAGACACCACTACCACATTTCTGCATTTGAGAATTATGCCCCTTTGCCAGGAAAGCATTCAGCTTATGGAGCCAGATGAGAATATGTATGAAACTTGGAAACAGCTATAGGTCACAGTCCCCCCCAAAAATAAAATGAGACTTTCTAAAGCCTCAGATAGGGACGCGGGTGGTGCTGTGGTATAAACCACTGAGGGCTTGTTGACTAGAAGGTTGGCGGTTCGAATCCCCGTGACGTGGTGAGCTCCCGTTGCTCGGTCCCAGCTCCTGCCAACCTAGCAGTTCAAAAGCATGTCAAAGTGCAAGTAGATAAATAGGTACCGCTCTGGCAGGAAGGTAAACAGTGTTTCCGTGCACTGCTCTGGATCACCACAAGAAACTTAGTCATGCTGGCCACATGACCTGGAAGCTGCATGCCAGCTCCCTTGGCTAATAAAGCGAGATGAGCGCCGCAACCCCAGAGTCGTCCGCGACTGGACCTAAGGGTCAGGGGTCCCTTTACCTTTAAGCGCCGCAACCCCAGAGTCGTCCGCGACTGGACCTAAGGGTCAGGGGTCCCTTTACCTTTAAACCCTACAGAAGGCCTTGACAGAGGGAAGCATGCAATGTTATAGGGACGTTGACAAAAAAAATCAGGAAAACCCTTTCAAAAACTATATGCCACCTGTAAAGCAAAGGCAAGGCAGTAAATCCCATGCCACAGAAAAACTGCATATGAATAGCAGTGGCTCTTAACATTATTTGCCTATATTTCTGCAATTGGAAATCTTAAGTGGGCAATTGCTTATTAATAAAGGAATTGATTAAGGATAATTCCTTATTAACCACTGTTTTGTGCGCTCAAGATCAATAAATGTGTATTAATCCATTCAAAGTGTGTTCCAGTCATTCATTTGGAATAGCAGAAAAATCTACCCATGACCTCCACCCAGGAATTCTAAACAAGGTGATTAAAGTGTAATAAAGGATGGTGGAAAGCTATTAAGTTTATGTGAACACTCCATATTACCCACAACGCCTTTCCTAGAATCATAGAATTGTAGGGCTGGAAGGGACGCCAAGTGTCATCTAGTCACAGCTAAAGAATCTCTGGCAGATGGCCACCCAAGCTCGGTTCAAAAATTTCCAACAAAGGAGAACCTCTTCTAGAAGACTGTAAAAAGCAAAATACACAGTTTAAAATGCCTAGCACTTTACAGCATCACTCTCGCTCACATTTCTGCTAGCCCAGCCGGTTATGTAGGCAAAGCTAATTCTCATTTTGCAGATGGAGAATAAGACTCGTTTAGAGTGATAAAGTGAACTGGGGATCACATCTAGACATCACCACTGGACTGTATTGGTACCATTAACGCTTGAAAAGCTTTCCCCGCTCCCTGTTCACTTTCAAATAAGCTAGCTGTCACTCCAGGGAGGAAAAAGAGCGCAAATAAAATTCTATTAGAATAAACATTTTATTTACAGGATAATCACTGCGAGAGACATTCACAAGCTAGGGACCATTTCAGGGGTATGTTGCCATTCCTAAGAATACTGAAGCACAGACCCTGCAAAGAGATGCTGGCAACTGAGCAGCTTCAAAAAGGTACTTTGAATGGCAGTGCTAAACTACCTAGCAACATTGCCTGAGACCAAGAGCATCAGTGTGTGAGGAAACTTTTCAGAATTTTGGTTCTGAAAACCTGCAGATGGGTCACTGACTACCTATGTCATCTAAAGCGCCAAACACTTTGTGGTGCAAATAGCTCAGCTTTTCCGACCGGCTACGTCTGAGCAAAGGCAGCCACTCCCAGAAGGGCAGTTCTACTGCTACGTATCCCATTTGATGGAGTTGCCTCCTTTTCAAACAGTGGAACCCCAGAAGGCGTTTGGAGCTGTAGCAGTAGTGGTTCTTGCTAGTCACCTGGACGGCTAGTTTCACATCCTGCCCTTGCAGCTCATTCAACCGAGGGGCTGGACCTTTGCATGAAGAGGCCTTGGGTTTGGTTAAAGCATTCAAGATGGCTCCCGTCAGTGGAACTCCGTTCGAAAACGTAAAATGATCCCGAGTGGGTGGAGGAGGATCCTGTGGCAATGCTGCTGCTGCTCTGTTTGGGGTAGACGTTTCTATTTTGCTTTCAGTGTTATTCACGGGGGATTGGCTACTAGGCCTACTGTTTAAAAGCTGACTCATCAAGTCATCTGTAAGGGAAACTCCACTTTCATTCAGCTCCAATTTTACAACTGCCTGAGAGTTAAACGGCAACGGCTTTCGGTCAGAGTCAAAACGAATCTCCAAATCAACAGATCTGGTATGAGGCAAGAGCATGTGATTTTTGACATACTGGGGCCCACCAAACATCTCCTCCAGTAGAGACAGAGCTTCTGTCAATTCTCGCTTTGTTAAAATATCCTTCTTGGCAACGTTCCACAGTGTCTCTGCTACCTCTTGCCTAAGCCGCGGCTCAAGGCGATGGCCTGTGTAACTGGGGCATTCAATCTCCACCGTGCCATCCAGAGTGAACAAATCCTTTCTAAGGTCAAATTCACTCTTGCCGATTAATTCTGCAAACTCAGGACCCAAAGCATAGTCTATCAAGTCGTTTGGGAACCTCTCTGCAAATGCCAGAGCTAACAAAAAGGTGAGGAAATGCTCTGGGAATTTCTGGATTTCATGTATCTTTGCGCGCATCTCTTCCTCGAGGCTGGCATAAAGCTCCTCTGCATTGGGGGGCTCATAGTTCAAGCATCCATATGACCACAAGAATTTGGCAATATCTTTGCTCCGGCAATAAGAAACTCTGGAAGGCACAGAGGCAGCAACAGCGTTCATAATCCTTTCATCCAGATAATGCAAAGCTGAACAGGCAAGGGTGATGTGCATGACACCTTGAATGCCTATAGTTGGTATCATGGGAGGAACAACATTCCCAAGCTGATTCATAAAGTCAAGATGAACAACATGAGTGTAACGGTACATCTTGAGGACATTCACCAAGGCAAAAGAGCTCATGTCTGACATACAGGCAGAGACTTTATCTCCAATTTTCTGCATGGTATGTTCTGAAAGACGGTTGTGTGACTTGAAGAACCCTAAGCAAATGGCACCCACTTCCTCTAGTTTGAGAGATTCCAGCTGTTTTAACACCAAGAAGTCTAATTTCTTCATTAACTCTTCAGGGGCTTTACGGCCTTCACCTATGATGTAGACCAGCTGGACCAGCTGGGGCAAAGAGAGTTCTTTCCAACGCACGTTGACACAGCTCAACATGCTCTCCAAGTACTGGGGGATGCTGCGGCCTAAGCACCGCCACAGGTCAGCCACCATCAGCTGCTGGTCTAGCGTCATGTCCCAGACCCGGCGGCAGCACTCCGCTTCGTACACATTCAACATAGAGTGGGAGGGTGGGATGGCCAGGCAGACAAATGCTTCTAAAACCATCATAAGCTCGGAAATATCGAAGAACTGGACCTTCTCAATTCCATAGCGGCAAAGCACAGCAAACTTCATATTGGATTTCATGCTTATTTGTTGTTCCGCTGGCAAGCGGCTCAGCTTGAGGAAATACTCTGCAATTGCTCTTGGTTTCAGGCTACTTTTCAATACGGAGATGTTCTGCAAGATCCGGTCACGTTCTTCCATGGAAATGGGCTGAGGGAACTCGTATCGGTTGTAGCACAGAGATCTGTATTCGGGCCTTTGCTTCTGGAACAGCCTAATATCTTCCTTAGGGTCATAAGCCTCCACGTCAGCTGCTTGCCCGTTGTCTTTCACGGGGTCCAGTTTAGTTGGCTGCCCCAAAGAAGGTCGGATGGGCTGAGTGGGATTGCCTTCCAAATCCAGCAGTGTGTTTTGCGTGCTCGAAAGCTTCCGTGAGCAGGTAAGGTTGCAAGCATTCTGTAACGGTTTGGCACTAATCCTGGGACAGTCACTTTCTAGCGGCCCCTCCTCCAAACTTCTCGAGGCTTCCTCGCGAGATACGGCTTTGGTTCCTGGATAAGCGGATGGATTAAAAGATACCCGGTATTCTGCAGGCTTCCACAGTCTGAGCATGGTGGCGGGTTTAGAGCCCTCTCCTGCCTCTTTGGTGGGCTGGCCGCCTTTTTCTGCCTTTCGGAAGAATACTGTCTTGCCCCCAGGCTTGCTTGTAGTAGAAAATGCAGCTGTCCTGCAAGGCTGCCCTGCAAATCTTCGGTATATTATCCTCGTAGCCATGGTCACAATTACCAGGTCAGAAATGGTCCCAGGTACTGAAAAAAGGGCAGATGAAGAATGAGTGGCTTTCATCCGTCATGGTGGCTTCTCTTTTTCTTTTTTTTTAAAAAACCTTTTAACACCATAGTAATACATGCCCTGAAAGGCAGCGTTTACCCAGCACTTCAAACAATCTCAGCGCATGGATATCCACCAGAAAGTTGACTATACTCAGCAGCCAATAATCCTGCTCCGTCCTCTCACACAACCAAGGTATTCTGCAAAAGTGAAGGACAGGTCCCTTATTTTAAGAAATTAGGTGCTCGGTTGCTATAGGAATCTCTTTCAGGACTAGAATACACTATGAACTGCATCCATACATTAGTGCATGTCTATGCAGATAATATCCTACGTTAACTTCGAATATTTAAGGTTTGTGCAAATCTTTAGTATGAAAGAAGCAGCAACCCCCCTTAGCAGTATGTGGCCTTCAGTGGTTCTCAAACATTTTACAGAAGAAATTCACAAACAGCATTTAAACAAAGATTTAGGACACACCAGTTGGGATTTCATTCCTGACCATAAAGTAACAACTCTTTGTGCTGCCTTTATCCTGCCTCTGCAAGCTTGAATAACTAGTGTGATCCAACCTCCCACATCCACTATCAGTGGCCGAAGCTGTTGCTGGCTGAAGTGGAAATGGATCAAACCCAAAGTCTTAAAAAGTGCAAGAAGCAGGGCTGTGATGTTCAGACTTCTGACTGACTAGTCAAATGCCCTGGTTAATTGGGCAGAATGTTCAAAATTCAGTTTTTAAGCGGAAGTCCTTAGAAAAAGCACAATCAAAAGCATTCTCACTCCCTTGCAGGACTAGTGTTTTTATTCTTTTTTATATAATTGATTAACCAACTGAGATTTCTTTAGCTGGTGACAACTATAGTTGAAAGCTCTTTATAACTGCCAAATAGCACCCCAACCCTCAAGTCCAACATTTGAAATGTTTCAGGTCTTTGGAAGACAAAGGTACTGGAGACATGCTGGCCCCAGAAAATGAGAAGTAAGTGATAGTTTAAAATGCCTTTTTTAAAAAACAGGATCACTCAGGTATCTAGAAGCTGTGAACTTTGAAGCCTTATCAGGCTCTTCTTTAGGCACAGATGCTCAAAACAAGATGTAAAAAAAATGGAAGAAGCAAATTCTTGAAGGCTCTACCATGGCTGAGGGCTACCTGAATGCCCCACGCACAATGGGCCTGCTGATTCAGTAACAGTCCATATGGCACTGGCAAGAGAAGATGGCTTTGAAGTCATGCCCGAAGAACCACCTTATATTCAGCAACATCCAGCTTTCAAACAAAATGGCAGTTCCATTTTGAATGTACAGTACAGTGGTACCTCGTTGAGCGTCCAGGATCTGTTCTGGAGCCCCGGACGCTTGACAAAAGAGACGCTCAACGAAAGAGACGCTCGACAGAGCGCCACTGTGCGTGTGGAGTGGTTTTGCGCTTCTGCGCATAGCGGCAAACCCAGAAGTAACCTGTTCCGGTACTTCCGGGTTTGCTGCGGACGTCTGCCGAAATGGACAATCAAGGGGGTGGACATTTGCAGAGGTATGACTGTATTTCAAATGAATTCATATTGCTCTGGAAGCAGCAAAGACCAGAGGCTTTCAGCACATTTGTATGTCTGCTACAGAATGGCAGCGTGAGATGTCACTGGTTTGGTTCAGACATAATTTGGTTCAAACTATGATTCTAGCAAGCCAGGAAATCCACATGTAGAAAGAGGAAGAATAGGAAGGTGGAAACATGATGTCTGAGTTAAGTCCAAAGGATTTTGCTTAGCATTAAGCACAAATTAAAACTACTACTGCAACGTTGATTTCAAATGCTAAACCACAGAGTCGATGCAGTGTAGCTGACGTCAAGGAAACTAAGCCAAAAAATGGACTTGGTGTTAAAAAGGTTTTCAGTAAGCTCTCCAGGAACTGCCACCACTTCCTAGAAGGCAGTTTTTTCAAAGTCAAGTCAGTGAAAAAGACCCCCACCCCCAGCCAGCAAAACAACCGTTAACTCTCTTCTGTGCCTTACACAGAAGTTACTTAGAAGCAAAAGCATGCTGAAATAACATAACAGACGCCAAAGTCTAGATGTATTACTATAGATAAATCTATGGTGTGACCATACTTGGAATACCGTTTGCCACATCTCAAAAAGGATATTGGAGACCTGGAGAAGATGCTGAAAATAGTAACCAAAATGTTCACTGGCCTGGCGCAACTCTCCTATGAGGAAATATTACAAACATTTGAGACTATTTAGTGTAGAACAGGCATGACCAAAGTCATTTTGGGGGCGTAATTTGGCCCGCCGGTCAGTTTAATCTGGCCCCTATGGCAGTCTATCTCCTGGGGTAAAATCCTAAAAGAAACTCTACAACATCAATCTTTAAAAAAGCTCTACAAGTCGAATCCTAAAAAAAAAGCTCAACAAATTAGGGGTAAAATCGTAAAAAAAAAGCTCAACAACTGTGGTTGGCCCTCACGCTTGTTCACTTCATCAAATCTGGCCCTCTGTGAAAAAAGTTTGGGCACCCCAGGTGGAGAAGAAATGTGAAAAGAGAGAACATGGAAGAAGTGTGGAGTAGAGAGATTCCCCCCCCCCGATATAATACTAAAACCCAACGGGGTTATCCAATCTAGATGAATGGTGGGAAATTCAGGACAAAAAAGTAGTATTTTAACTGTACAGTGCTTAGTTAATCTGCTGAATTTGCTTCCTCAAGATGTGAGTGATGTGTAAGAGTGGAGAAATAATAGCTATAGAATCACTGTAGAGTTGGAAGGGATCCCGAGGGTCATCGAGTCCAACCCCTGGCCATTCAGGTATCTCAACTAAAGCATACATGACAGATGGCAATCCAACCTCTGCTTAAAGACCTCCAATGAAGGAGAGTCCACCACCTCTTGAGGGAGTTCGTTCCACTGTCAAACAGCTGTTACCACCAGAAAGTTCTTCCTAATGTTAAGTCAGAATCTCCTTTCTTGTAACTTGAAGCAATTGGTACGGGTCCTACCTTCCAGTGCAGGAGAAAACAAGTTTGCTCCATCTTCCATGTGTCAACCCTTTACATATTTGAAGATGCCTATCATATCTCCTCTCAGTCTCTTCTGGAGACAGTACTCCAGGTGTGGTCTGGCCAAGGAAGAGTGGAGAGGTGCTATAACTTCCATTGATCTGGACACTAAACTTCTGTCGATGCAGTCTAGATTAGCATTAGCTGCTGCATCACACTGTTGACTAGTGTTAAGCTTATGGTCTAAGTAGTAGCAGGGTTGGTCACAACTGAATTCAAGAACCCTTGGTGGAGCTATTACAGCTGCCCACCCACCTCAGGACAAGTTAGGCTAGGAACCAAATGATCCACATGAGGACAGAGGCAGCTTATTTAGCTGACATATCAGGAGAGAGACCATAAAGAAAGCTGATCGCCGAAGAATTGATGCTTTTGAATTATGGTGCTGGAGGAGACTCTTGAGAGTCCCATGGACTGCAAGAAGATCAAACCTATCCATTCTTAAGGAAATCAGCCCTGAGTGCTCACTGGAAGGACAGATCCTGAAGCTGAGGCTCCAATACTTTGGCCACCTCATGAGAAGAGAAGACTCCCTGGAAAAGACCCTGATGTTGGGAAAGATTGAGGGCACAAGGAGAAGGGGATGACAGAGGATGAGATGGTTGGACAGTGTTATCGAAGCTACTAACATGAGTCTGACCAAACTGCAGGAGGCAGTGAAAGATAGGCAGGCCTGGCGTGCTCTGGTCCATGGGGCCACGGAGAGTCGGACACGACTAATCAACAATTAGGAGAGAGACTACCGGTACACCTAGCCCAGTACTGCCCATCCTAAATGACCAGCGGTTCCCCAGGGTGGGATACAGAAGATGCTTCTCATCACTTACTACAGGCTTCCTCAACCTTGGCCCTCCAGAGGTTTTGAGACTACAATTCCCATCATCCATGACCACTGGTCCTGCTAGCTAGGGATCATGGGAGTTGTAGGCCAAAAACATCTGGAGGGCCGAGGTTGAGGAAGCCTGACTTACTACCTGATCCTTTTTAATTGAGATCACAGCAACCATGCAAACCCTATGATCTACCACTGTGTTAAGCTCCTCCCCAAGCAAACAAAACCCTGATGAATTGCAAAGTAGAACCCGGTATTTTTGCATTGGCCTGAAATTCTCTTTACACTCTTGTTTTACAAAATATAGATAGCCTGAGACGGCAATTTGAAGGCTGATGAGGAGAAGAGAGGTTCCTTAAACCGTTGCTCTCCAGCCCATTTCCTCTTCAAAATTAAGCTCTCAAGGGGAAAGGAATACATACAGATTTTCAAAAACTAGCAGAACCACACAATATGCTGTTCTGTCAGTACTGTAGTAATTGATCATAGACAGAAGAAAAGAGTCTGTTGCTGCCACCTGGTGTTGAGGAAGTGGAGCCACCACAGAACCAGAAAAAAGAAAGGCCCAGAGCTTTATTTTATTTTTATTTTTTTTGAAAACCACTCAGATTTCTAGCCCATCATGCAGTGGGCAAAAGCAAAACTTGTCAGAACAGTATGCCTGTAACACGTAGGCAGGACTAATTGACTGGCTTCTTTTTCCTGCATTGCTATAAGAATTTGCTGGGCTGGTGGGGAGGAAATAAGTGAATTGAGAGTAGGGAGGCCATATTTGTTAAGAGAGTACAGAGAAAACGGGGCTTCTAGTGCCTTTCTAGGGTGGCTCATGCACATTTAGGCAAGTTGAATCATAGTGCAAAAGATGCAGAAAAGACTGCAGCCTGCAGTGGAAATGGGTTAAAAGACACCTGCGCATATTCTGTGTTAGAGGGCCCCATGTTGTTTCTATAGAAGGACCACTGTGCAGAGGAATGACTCATGGTTTCAGTTGCATCTACATGAACGCACAGAGAATAGAAAACAAGTAAGATGAATTGGAGCTTTTAATACAGGATGGCAAATATGACCATGTAGGAATTACTAAAACCTGGTGGGATGAGACTTGTGACTGAAATGGCGAAATCTTATCAAAAGGAATACATCAAACAGGAAGGGAGAAGTAGCAGCATTATAAGTAAGGAATGTTTACACTAGTGAAGAGATGCATGACTTGGAGCATGAAAGACAGATTGAGAGTATATGGGTAAAAAGTGTAGGAGAGGGAAACAACAGTGGCCTAACTAAAGGTGTCTGCTATAGACTTCCATGCCAGACTTGAGTGATGCCCTCCTAGAGAAGATTACAAAACATTAAAAAAGGAGTCATGGGAGATTTCAACTACTGCAATATCTGCTGGAACACAAGTTTACTGTTAGGTAGATTTGTAGCTGGTTGACCAACCGAGTGCTCACTAACAGTTCCTCATCATCCTGGGGAAAAGTGACAAGTGGGGTGCCACAGGGTTCTGTCAGGGATTCAATGTTGTTCAACATCTTTATAAACTATTTGGATGAAGGTATCTGGGGGATGCTCATCAAATTAGCAGATGACACAAAACTGTGTCCAGGTCTGGGCATCACAATTTAAGGAGGATATTGATAAGCTGTAACGTGTGTAGAGAAGGGTAACCAATATTATCAAGAGTCTGGAAACCAAGTTTTATGAGGAACAGTTGAGAGCGCTGGGTATGTTTAGCCTGTAAAAATGGAGACTGAGAGGAGATATGACAGGCATCTTTAAATATGCAAAAGGTTGACACATAGAAGATGGAGCAAACTTGTTTCCTCCCACTCAGGAGGGTAGTACCCATACCAATCAATGGCTTCAAGTTACAAAAAAGGAGATTCCAACTCAGCATCAGGAAGAACATACTCTGACAGTAAGAGCTGTTTGACAGTGGAACAGACTCCCACTAGAGGGGCAGACTTTCCTTCCTTAGAGGTTTTTAAGCAGAGGTTGGATTGCCATCTGTCATGTATGATTTACCGGTAGTTGAGATTCTAGCAGTATAGGTGGTTGGACTAGATAATCCTAGGGATCCCTTCCAACTCTACAATTATATGATTTCCAAGAAAGAGGAATTTACCATCTTTTGTATGCATGGTGTATGCATTCAGCGTGTTTGTCCTTGCCTGTGATGTATTAACAGATGATACAGTGGTGCCCCGCTAGACGAATGCCTCGCTAGACGAAAAACTCGCTAGACGAAAGGCATTCGCTAGCGGAAGGCTGCCTCGCAAGACGAATTTTCCTATGGGCTTGCCTCGCAAGATGAAAAAATTGCCGATTTTTTTTAAAAAAAAAATCGTCAAACTGCTTTTCCCCTGTTGGTGCTTTGCAAGACGAAATTTTCGCTATACGACAGCACTCGCAGAGCGAATTAATTTCGTCTTGCGAGGCACCACTGTATATACCCCAAAATAGTTCACTTTACCTTGTGTGCCTTGTCTTATTTAGCTTATAAAAGTTTGGCCTGTGTATTTTATGTATAGTGCTTCATTTACAGAAGACCATTGGAAATGTCATTACTACTAATTTATTATTATAACAGAGAAAAAACAGGGAATGTTAGGTGTTCTTTATAATCATATTACACCATGCACAAGAAATCTGCAGGTGCCTGGTGTCTGTACATGTGATACTTGCCACTGCAATGCTGCTCTGCAAATGTCACCCCCGAAAAGGGCAGAATACACATGGCGGAAGATCAAGGCCTCCTCGGTTAACCCTTCTCTGCCTGAGACCTAAGAGAAGGCTGCTGAGCAGCCAATCCTGGGCAGCTTCACACGCTAATCCACAACGGTAGCATTAAGGAAAGTGCCTGCTGTGCAAACTGCATGTGATTCACTCCACTGAGAACGCAATAAAAGCCCTGCAGGATCAGGCCAATGGCCCATCTAGCCCAGCATCCTGTCCTCATGGTGGTCAGCCAGGTGCCTCTTCTGGGAAACCTGCAAGCAGGACCCAAGAACGAGAGAAACACTCTCCTCTCCTGTGGCCTCTGGCAGCCGGCATTCAGAAGCATCACAGCTTCCGACTGCAGAGGGCAGGGCATAGCAATCGTGGCTAGGAGCCATTCATAGTCCCTGGGGCTCCCTGCAGGTATTTCCACAGGCACGAATTTGCTTCCAATTTACCCTGAAGTGTTATTATTTTAAGAAAAACCAGCCTTTGCCCCACCCTGAAGGGTAAATTGGTATCAATGAAAGTCTGGAGGTGCCAGTAGAGAAATGGCATAAGGGGGGGGGGAGAGGAGGCACCTGGAGTCTATGACGCAAACACGGGGGGCGTGGTAAGCGGGGGGGAGAGCACTGGCCAGATTACGTCACTCTCAGATGATGACGTGTGCCCCAGGGTCCTATAACGTAGAGCCGTGGGCGGGGGCTGAGGAGAGGCGACTGTGACGTGCCGCGCAGGGGCTCCAAGCATCGCCCCCTCCCCCTCGAACGCGTCACCCTCCCTCCGCTTTGTATGGTGGGGGGTGTATTTATTTTCGAGAGTGCCGCTCCCCGCCCTCAGGACACCGACAGCGCCTCCTCCTTCTCGGACTGCCTTTCACTCACCGGGAACGGCGCTGCCTCCGTCCTCGTCCTCCTTCTCCTTCCTCCGCTGCCGCCGGGTCTCGCCCCTGTCATGCAAGCCTCCTCTTTCCCCGCCCTGCGCGACCTCTCTCCTCGGGAATGCTTCCGGTGCCTCCCGCTTCGGCCGCGCACTTCCGGGAGAGGCCCTACGGAAAGCGGATGGGCTCAACTGCCTTCGCGTGTTTGACGTTAAGCGCCGGAGAGGTGAGGCAATGGAGGGGAGAAGGAAAAAAAAAAAAAAGACAGCATCTGCGCAGGCGCGCCGAGGGAAAAGTTCGGTTCTGCGCACGCGCCGGGGTGCCTCTCCGCTGTGCGCATGCTCCAGCACGGGGTAAGGGGCGTGGAATAAACTGCCGCCGCGCAGGCGCAAGAGGGCGCCGTCGCTCTGGCTGTTGCTAGGGGAGAGCGCGGTTGGCGTCGTCAAGGGGCGCTTCCGATACAGGCCCGAAGCGCCGGTTCAGACTGCCTCTTCCCCAGCGGCGCGCCTTCCCGTTACTTTTTTGGGTTGCGTGACTTCCTCCCCTCCCTTTTTGTACAGGCCAAAGCCGAATGGATACTGAGGCCGCTTACTGGTGAGGGAGTCTCACTGAAGTCTATGGAGGCCATGGGTCGTCGCGGGGAGGGGGAGGGGGGATTTGTTTCCTTATTTCCTACCCCGCCTTTTTCCTCCCAGGAGCTCAAGTCACCGTGCGTGGTTCTCTCCCCCTCCATTAATCCCCACAACAACCCTGTGAGGTAGGCCAGGCTAAGAGGCAGTGACTAGTGTTGTCACCTTTGTGGGGGGGGGGGCTTTGCCTGGTGCTGAAGCAACTTCAAAGCAATCCGTTACAATCTATTGCAGCCTCATAGGATGCCCCCTCTGGAATTTGACACACACGTGAATTTGTAAATCTGTCTGTGCTTGGCTACCCAGAGTGTAAGTACATGACCTTTAACGTATCCTTTCAATCACATGCATTTGGAGAGGATCCTAAGTGTGCATGCACACAAAAGCTCATACCAAGAACAAACTTAGTTGGTGCTACTGGAAGGATTTTTTTATTTTGTTTTGGCAGAGAGAGTGAGAGAGAAGACCTGAAATACAGGACAAAACTATCAATAAAGGACGTAGCATTTTACATTGGGATACAGGAGAATCTTGTATTATACGGTGTAGGTGGCAAAAGCTACTGGACCCCCAAGGTCACCTTTCTCGGCCCACTGGGAATTTGAACCCTGGACACTCCCAGACATTTAGTCTGAGACACTCTAACTACACCAACTCTCCAGTGTGTTAACATAGGCAAAATTAACTGCCTAATTGGGATTAAAGTTTAGCCAGGACCTGGAGTTTAGCCTTGTGCAATTAAACAGGACAAAAGCTCTCTGGGTGACCTGTTTATTGAGTGTGTGCCCGAATTTGCTTTTTACTGAGCATTCATTCTGATTTGTTTGCAGGGAGGTTAGATGCTATTGCATCAAACAAACAGGCCGTGCTTTCCAGTGTGTTTTCTTGTCACTTTCCTCTAGACCAGATGTTTTCAACCTTTTTTGAGCCCACAGCTCCCTGGGCCAACTGCATTCTTTTTGCTGAACCCCTGTGGGGCTCAGGAGCCCAGTTAAGTCACCACTTGCCTGCAAAGCTGGCAGCCTCACCCTTTTTTGAATACCCTCACTTGTGGAATGTTCCCTCCTCTCCCCTGTCCTTGGTCTCTGAGCTGCTGCCCCTGGTCTCTGAGCTGCACCCCCCTCCCAGAAGCCTCCCAGAGGCACCATTTGCCTGCAGAGCTTATGGCTAGGGCTGCTGCAATAAACAGCTGTGCAAGCCTGGGGGAGGCAGAGATGCAAGAAGGCATCAAGGGAGGGAAGGGAGGAAAGAGAGACAGAGGCCAGTGTTGCCCACAGCACCCCTGGCCATCATTCAAGGCACCCCAGGGCGCCATGGCACACTGGTTGAAAACCACTGCTCTAGATAAATGGTTCTTAAACTCCCCCCCCCCCGGGGCCACATGGGGGACTGCTTAATGATTTCGCTCTGAATGGCAGGGGCAACCCAGCAAGATGGGTGGGGTATAAATAGTAAATTTTTTATTTAAAACAATGCCTGTTGCGTTTGCAATGCCCTGTGCTAGATGTATGATTTTTACAGATTCTGAGGCCACCTTGCATTGTGTGCTTTGATTATTGTTTTGTTGACACAGTTACTTTGTGTAAACTGCTTTTGAGTTTGTCAACAGGTCATATAAAAATGTTTTATGATATACTGTACCATGCACTTTGGGGCATTTGAAAGTTTATGCCACAGTATATCTATTACCCTTTGAAGTATCACCACAACTTTTAATGCAGATTAGAATCAGGCTGAGCATTTCTGTGCTAGCCATTGAACTCTTAACAGTGTCCTTAGCAACAGAGGAGGATATGTAGCATATATATTTGAGAGCGGTTGTTCACATCCATCTGTACTTCACGCTTGCTGACCAAGGCAATAACTATGAAAAGCAGCAACTATAAAAAGAATGAACTGGGAAACAGATGGACGTTTAGACAAGCAATGAATAATTCTGAAACTTGTGATAGCTATTCCATTATGGCAATTTATGGGCAATATATCCTCCCTTAGCTGTGTTGGGTTTTTTCCTCCTTTTCTGCAGTTTATATTCTAGGTAGGTTGACCACAGCTGTATGCTGTATTCCAAATGTGCCCCCACCATCTATTTGAATGAAGTTGCTATGGAAGATTGAAATCAAGACAGCTGGTAATACCTAACATAGAATTTGATCCTACCACACACCACCAATGTTTTCAGGAAACTCACCATTATGCTCCCAATATTTATTTCCTGGAGCCAGTTCAGACCCCATGAGTGTATACTAGATGTGAATATTTTTGCTCCAATAGACATCACTTTACATTTGGAGTTAAACCACATGCCAAATGTGAGAAAGGTGTGATAATTCTGTGCTAAATTGCAGTTCTGAGTAGGGGTGATTTCGCAGCTGAGAAACAGTGACGGAAGACTCCTTACTGTCCATGCCCACCATCCCCCCTGCTACACTTTCCACTGCAACTTCCCCCTCCTCCCCTCTCCTCCTTCAGGGTTCCATACAACCATTCTACTACCTTCAGTGCGACCTTTTGTTTTCCTTTCACCCAGCTTGGAGATGTCTTTGGCTTGGGGGGGGGCATTTACACTCTGTATGGGGTTTTCCTATCTTGAATAATTTGGTCTTGCCCACAAGTTTGGTTTAAGGGCTGTTTTTAGAATCCTAAGCTACTAGCCCTCATGGCTGCAAACATGAGCATAGCCAGGATTATTTTTTTTCAGGGTGGGGCAGGCATTATGTTAGAGGGGGCAGAACAGAGTTATCTCCAATGCACTTGGTCAGTTAGTTAAATAGTATGCCTTCACCTAGGTAATGCAAGCATCAAAACTTTCTAAATTTACATAATTTTACACTTGCTGTTCTTTTAAGCATCGGGAAGGGCAAAGGTTACGGGAATGGACAAACTAATAAATAACCCAATTGAAATGAATTATTGGTGTTTTCCACTGTACTGCAAACTTTCCAAGAGACCCACCTAGCTCAACACCCGGGCACCAGACTGAATTTTAGGGCCAAAGGTATTTTTTTGCTACCTTTGTGGCCTTTTACAAGTCATGTAGCATCCCTGTGGCTGAGGGATGTTGCTCTATGCCTCTGGGTAAATCGTTTGTTCATTTCCTACCCTTAAAAAATAAAAGAGGCACCCCACCTTTCTGCTTTAGGCAGTTTCAGAGCTCCCATAACTGCTGCTTATGTAAAAAAAAAAAAAAAAACCCAGTTGCTCACAGTTATAATCCCAGCTAGCTCAGCTTCATGAAAGCATTCGGACATGACCACAGCTAAATGCCATGCAAATGCCCAGGCAGATCCATTAATTAAATCAGCTGTTCAGCAAAGGCCTTAATTGGGCTGTGACAAGCTCCCGGAACAATTGTGATGAGAGTTTATTCCTCGTCTGTTGTTCTTATTAACTGCCACTTCCTCTGCAACGACAGGCCCTTTATGCTGGAAAACTGCGTATCTGCACGAGGTTCATCGCCTCCCAGGAACCTAAGGAGAGCTCTGAAAAATGAGGCCAAGGGTTAATCTAGATCAGGGGTAGGGAATCTGTCTGGCCCTCAGAAATCTCTCCACGCCACACTCCCATCTTCCCAGGCTGCACCCTTCACTGGCCTTGTTTTACACCCTCCTTGAGTGTTTCTGACTGGCTGGGATGTGCCCTTGAACCCCGAGATACCTCTTGCTTCTCTGGATGGGGGATAAGGAAGAGGGTGTGCAGGTGGGTGCACAGAATCTAGCCTACTGTACAGACTTAAAATTTATATGAATTGCTTTGCCCGCTTTTGTCTCTGGCTGCATCCAGCACCGACAAGTGGCCCTTGGAAGGTTGACCAGAAGGGAATGCAGCCCTTGGGCGAAAGGTTACCCACCTCTGATCTCGATCAACTCCCCAAGCAAGTGCACAGCAGCGCAACCTTAGCACCTTTGTAAGATATATTGGTTGGCGAGACTTCAGTCGGGCCTCTCTATAATCTTTCGTGGGCTTAATGCATTTCTAAACTGGACTGGATTTAGAGGCAGGTGGCCCAGGTTCTGGGTGGGGTGACTGTCATATGATACAGCTGCTCAACAGCTGGAACAAATTCCACAAACAGTGGAATATGTGGATCTTGCTCCTGGCCCAAGGATCCCTGCAATACACAAATTTCCCCTCCCTCCCTCTTCACGTACATAAGTGCCTGTTTTTGTAACTGCAGCCACATTTTCCAGTCATAGAAATAAGAGGCAGGTTCATCAACAAAAACACCAACAGCTTTCAAATGTTTAAAGGGGGTCTTTCTCCATTTTAAATTTTTGCTCAGATAAAAAGCCTTCACAGTCAGGTGGAGATGTAGACAGACGGATGTATTTGTTTGTGTGTGTGTGCGCGCGCATGTGTACATACCAACATATACACATACCTCTCTATAGATATATATATATTTACATTATTTTAAAAACCACTATCCCATGTCAATAGCTGTTCTTGTCTTTAAAAACCAATGAAGACGTACAAGAAAAGAGAAGATGGTGAAACAAGTTTATTATTATTTTAAAAACTATTATGTCTCTGCTGCACATAAAGTAAAGGACTTTTTGTTGTAGCCTTCCCCATCCAGTTGTTTTGGACTTCAGTTCCCATCAACCCCAGTGGCACAGCTGGGCTTCCTGGTCCAAAACCTCTGGAGGGCATCCGTTTGGGGAAGGCTGCTTCATTATTTTAAACACAATGGCCAGCAAGGCAAAGTTGCTGGTTCCATGTCTGAATGCAAGGTTTAGAAAGGATACACACCTCAAACTTTAGAGTGTTATTTCTGAAAAGATTCTTTTAAAAAATAAAGAAATAAAAATTGTGTTTCACAAAACCCCTTCTTGTGGGTTTTGTGGTTTTATTTTGCAAATCTCAGATAGATAGACATAGTTCAAAGAACCATCAACAGTCAACATGTGAAAAAAAGATTAACAGTTTTGATTCAGTACACTTCCGGCTTAAATTCACAGTAAGCAGATATACAGAAACAGATTGAGGCTTATGGTTTGTTTGTTTGCTTTTTTAAAAAGGAGAAGGAGAAAAATAACATCAAGGCCATTTTGCTTCCAACGTGCTGACCCAGGGCCAGTCTAGATTTTGTGTTTTAAAAGATATTAGCCGTCAGCAAAATCTAAAAACATGCAAACGAGCAGAGTTCTTATTGCTGGTGAAATCGCACTGGGTTATCCTGCCAACGAATTAAAAATCCTGCAGCTTCACGTGTGTTATTCCTTGTTATCCTAAAGCAGACTTCCCCAACCTGGTGCCTCCCGCCCCCCCCTCCGCAAATGCTTTTTGCTGTCCTGCAACTCCCATCAGCCCCTGCCGACACAGCCAATAGTCAGGGACTGTCTGTTGGAGAAGGCTATTCCAGACTCTCATCTCTCTGGTAAAGACTAGTCTGAATAATGACTAGTCATTATTTGGGTCGTCTGAATAATGATGCTTCTTTTGTGCTGCGTTCCCCATTTACCATGTCTGAACATCTTCCCCACTTGCAGGGTCTAGGAAAGATTCTCCCATTTGCAGCCAGCCAAGGCCACCACAATTGGGGCAGCGGTCTCAGGAGGCAGGCATTGCGTGCTGTTAAAGAAATTGCCCATTATTTAATGACTACATTTAATTTTATTAGGCTTTTTACCTCAAGGGGGTGCCATTTGACTTTTCTCCCTCAGATGATGCTAGATCTGGCCTGAACTGTAGGAAGCAAAGTATTTTTTGTCATAGTTGTGGGTGGGAACTCTGTGTCACTCAGCCTAGCAAGTGAAGTCCCAGCTCCATTCAGTCTCCCCAGAATCGATACAACACACACCAGAAATTAGCGGGGGGGGGGGGAGCACCCTTTCATTGATTTTGTTCCCAACAAACTTCAGCTTGAGCACAACTTATATGGAGTCTTGCCAATTTTTGACATCTAAATTTCCTCGATTCTGGTTTTCCGGCCGGCAAAGGCTTCCCGTGCAAAAGAATCCAATAGCCCAGAATTCCACAAGTCCGGCAAGAAATGAGGCAGCCTTTCAAGACTTTTCTTTGGTAACATACTTATAATGAGCTGTAGAATGGAATTCCCCCCATGCGTTGCTTGTTTTCAACTGTGACCATGTGTTGGGCGACAGCATGTGACAACAGTATGTGCAAAAATGATTGTGTGCATACAGCCTTGCAGGACTTAGACAGCAAATTGGAAAAAAGAGGAACCCCCCCCCCCCCAGTTCCCTGGTTTAACACAAAGCTGTGAGCCCTTGCCATGGCAGCTCAGTCTCTTGCCCTTTCTGCTCTGTCCTTTTCCATGTGTGATACCTGCAGAGTGGTTTTGCTATGGGCAGCAAGGTGCACACACACTGGACTTCTGCAGATGTCTCTGTATTATCTAGCTCTGAATACAGAATGGTGAAACCATAGAATTGGAAGGTACCCAAAGAGTCATCTAGGCCAACCCTCTGCCATGCAGGAATCAAATATTTCCTGACAGATGTGTAAAAACCTCCAAAGGAGAGCCCACCTGCTTCTAAGGGAGCCCATTCCACTGTTGAGCAGCTCTTACCAGCAGAAAGTTCTTCTTAATGTTTAGTCAAAATCTCCTTTCTTGTAATTTGAATAAAAATATCCTTGTAATATGCCTGATTACGATTTTGTTTTGTTATCTGCTGTACTGTACAAACACACACAACCAGTCCTTTGAGGAATCTCCAGCTGGAAGCTAGCTACCTATTGTAAACTGAAAAGTATAGAACCAATTCCTTCTGGTCAGTAGTTTCCCTGCTGACCAGAAAGAAGAGGGCGGAGAGAAGCATTTTGAAGCAGGCATTCTGGGTGGCGATGAAGGATTGCAACTCATCCCCCAAAAGCGGGCTACTGGGAAAAAATCATAACTACGCAGAATGGTCAATACAGGTTTCTTTCCCGTTGGCAGCCAAGGCGCTGGAGAGGTTTGCCTTAAAAGGGCTACATTTTAGTCCAGAGCTGACAGCTGCTGATTCTACAGTGGTACCTCGACTTACGAGTGACTCGACTTCCGTATTTTTCAACTTCCGAATGACCTCCGGAAGCGAAAAAATGGCCGCCGCTTCCGAAATTTTCGACTTACGAAGGGAAAGCAGCGGCACGATACCTCGACCTACTAAGTTTGGAATGCGTTTTTTTTTACATACAAATTTTTTCCCCGTTCCAAGATGGCGCCTTCAACTTACGAAGATTTCGACTTACAAGCGCGCCTTCGGAATGGATTAATTTTGTAAGTCGAGGTACCACTGTATTCCAAACCGTGAGGGTGGGGGAACTGTAGGCTCTTTCTATTCTTATTTCCAGTTTTGTCTCATTTATTCTTACCAACTTTTGCTGGTGAATGTCCTTCAGGTTGGATACAGGGAACAGGGAACAGTTTTTTTTTTTTTTTAATACCTCTGAACACAAAAAAACACCAGCCTCTAGGAAAAAAAGCCAAGTTTCGGTCACTTCTGCAAAAATAAAAAATAATGTTGAATTAAAAATAAATTCCTCTGAGGGGGAGCAGAAAGATTTACAAGAAGAGTAGGGTGGGAAAGGGTATCTTGTTCCATTCTTGCCTCACCCACCCCCACCGCCACCCCTGTCTCTCAGACATCCACAGCAATAAAAGGCTCGCTACCCCTTTCATTCAAATCACAGTGGTTAATCCCCAGAAACTGGTATTAATAGACTATTGTATTTTAATACTCTGTTGGCAGCAGCCCAGAGTGGCTGGGGAAAACCCAGCCAGATGGGCGGGGTATAAATAAATTATTATTATTATTATTATTATTATTATTATTATTATTATCATTAAACAACCAGTGGCATTGTTTCAGCACCCAGGCCTATCAGTTTCCCCCTGGTGTTTAGGAAACATCTATTAAGGACCACTTCTCATGGCATCTGTGCATGACAGCCTATTTTGGTTCCCGCCCCACGCCCAGATAGTGCTGTACGGCAAAGCAGCTCATCCAAAGGAGGTGTTTGCCATACAGCCAACTCGCCATTCGGAATCGCAACACCTAGCGCGCCAAGCAGCGGCTTAACGGTTGTGCCGAACGATTCCGAGAAACCGAAATCCTGCACAGCATCCAACTACCTGAGAATCTCAGCTTTTCGCTTCGGAGAACAGCAAGCGTTTTAGCCCTCACAGATGCAAGGAGTAGCAACGGGAAAATGTGTCTGCGGCCACCTCCTCACGAGGGAACCCACAGCACGCAAAACCCAGCAGGGATTCTGTCAGTCGCCAAGGTCTAGAAACCTCATTGCACCAGCATAAAAAATAGAAATATGGTTCCAGTAGGCATCCGGAAGGCTCATCCGAGCAGGTCTTTGGTCACACTGGCCAGGAATTGGAAGCAAATATTATAAAGTGCTGTTTCAATGGGTGGGTCCTCTTGGGTGTCCCCCCGCCCCGGGCTGCTTCCGTCCACAATGCAGCTGCAGGCAGCGGTGTCTCTCGGGAATTTCTTCCATGCGGAGATGCCTCAGGAGAAGGGGTGGGGGAAATCTAAAATGGTCTTGTTCAAGTGAGTTTGGTTTCATACCACAAGTTAGAAGCGACAGCGCACAGACACTTCAAAATAGCTTAAAATCCTCAGGTCCCCCCCACCTACCTACAAGATTATCGACGGGTAGACAGAAAACATACACCGAAACAAGACTGCCATGTGACTTGCAACCCCAGGAAGGTATAGTGTAATCTCAAGAGCGCATGAAATCAGTGGGGCTTTGGAAAACCCTCCAAGGTGTTGTCTTCTTGCCAGAAATCCAGTTCTCGACAGTGAAGTCTCCTCTTTCCGCAAAGCCCAGTTAACTCACAAGAGTTTTCTCTCTCTTTGTACACGTGTTTTGCTTTAATAATCATATATACATATACAGAACAGTTATTTACATCCAAGTACACTTGTCTCTGTATAACTTAGCAGCATATAAGTAAATGATTTGCTTCCTAGTTCAGTTAATAAGCACTTTCACATACAGACAACCCGGCAGTGATTTTCCTGCAGATGCTAGCAACAGTAGGGTTCGCCCGACGACGCCACCACTAGGCAGAAGGCCTCTGTCTCAGGTGGTCGAATCTGGGCACCATTTTGGAGCGGCAAACCATTTTGTTCCAAAACCAATTTATATATATTTAGAGAGGGTGACTCTGCGCAAGTTTGTGAGAGTGTTGTTTCTTAGGCACCAGAATGTCTGAGAAGGCCTGACCCTGAATCTTGCTGTCGTGGGCGATTGGGAAAATTGGTGTAGAATGGGAAAATTTGTGGGTTCTTCTCTGATATCTATCAAGGCCCCCCCCCAAAAAAAAGCACCATAAAAACCCTCTGAAGAAGGCATTGACCATCAGGCATTCTGGAGGGAAGCTACTGTAAACCATGGATTGCGCAAAAAGAAGACCCCCAAATCTTTTATGCAGCCAAATCAACTTACAGCACAAAGTTTTCGCTGCTGTTACTGATTTGCTGTGGAAGATGCAAGGGTACGTCTGCACTCCAAATATAAACCATCTTAAAACTGGGTTTAGCTATCGCGGTTTCCCCGCAAATCCCGGGAAGGGTAGCCAAAGCCCCAAAGAGAATTGTGATGTCTCCTCTCTTTAATACGAGTGCTCAGGATTTAGTTTTAGGTAATAAAACGGGCTGGGAATAAGATTCCGGAGCCAAAAACCTTTAATCACAGAATGTAGACCCTAGCTTACATATTTCATGGTCAGAAGATGTGGCAATAACAGCTGTGGGCTTTACAGGGGAATTTCACAAATTGACAAGACACAGGCCAATTAGGGACGCTAGCTAATTGGCCTGACATTTAAAGCACTATGATACCACTGTCATAGCTTCCCCCAAGGAATCCTGGGAGGGTGCTGAAGTTGTGAGGGAGACCCCAATTCCACTAACCAAGTGTTTTTCATCTCCCCCCTTCCCAAAGAACCTTGAAAATTGTAGCTGCAAGGGAAATAAGGGTCCGCGGCACACTAGTGTGCCGCGAGATGTTGCCTGGTGTGCCGTGGGAAAAATTGAAAAATTCAAGAGAATTACTTTATATATAGTCAATATAGGCACAGAGTTAATTTTTTTAACATTTTCTAATGGTGGTGTGCCTCGTGATTTTTTTCATGAAACAAGTGTGCCTTTGCCCAAAAAAGGTTGAAAAACACTGCTTTAAACAGTCATAGCTTCCCCCAAGGAATCCTGGGAGAGTGCTGAGAGTTGTGAGGGAGACCCCAATTCCACTAACCAAGCTACAGTTCTCAGAGTGGTTTAATAGTCTATCTCCCCCCTTCCCAAAGAACTCTTGAAAATTGTAGCTCTGCAAGGGAAATAAGGGTCTCGCAACAACTCTCGGCAGCCTTAACTAACTGAACTTCCCAGGATTCTTTGGAGGTAGCTACGATTGTTTAAAGTGGCATGACACTGCTTTAAATCCACAATGCAGATGTAGGGCCTTAGTTCCCATTGCAGGGGAGCCAAAGGGCCGCTTGTGGGCTTCCCGGGAGCACTTGCTTGGTTGGCCAATGTGAGAAGCAGGTGGCTGGACTAGAGAGATACTCCTGGTTGACTTGACCTTGCAGGGCTCTTTTTTGTGATTTTATGGGTTCCTTGTCTGGTTGGGTGCCAAATCAGCTACATGAGCTTGAAATGGGATTAGCTTTGCAGTGCAAGACAGGCTCCAGATTTCCTGTTTCCAGGAGGCACCTCCTATTGCAAGGATGCCACATTCCCCCAAACACTTAACTTGGCGACGTTTTGGTATTGGAAAAATGCCATCGCCCTTTCCTGTCCCAGCTAGCGAGCAGCCTTTGCTTTTAATTTTTATTTTTTAAAAAAATCACTTTAAATGCAAGTCCAACAGCACAATGGTAGCCACAAACGCCTTCAGGTGGCCCCCTCCTCCAAGTAAGGAATTTTGAGCTCCCAATCGCTTCCAAGAATAATTGTTTCTTTTATCGGCCTTGCATAGCATTCATTCCTTTTCTAACCTAGGGCAGATAAAAAGGTCCATTAGAGGGTGTGGAAAAGCTGGGAGGAACTGGCTAAGTTGCTGCAGACTAGCAAAATACCACTTTTGAGGAAATCGGCTTGCTCAAAAGCTCTGCCACAAATACAGGTGAAACTCGAAAAATTAGAATATCGTGGAAAGGTTCATTTCTTTCAGTAATTCAACTTAAAAGGTGAAACTAATATATGAGATAGACTCATGACATGCAAAGCGAGATATGTCAAGCCTTTATTTGTTATAATTGTGATGATTATGGCGTACAGCTGATGAGAACCCCAAATTAACAATTTCAACTTTGGGGTTTTCATCAGCTGTACGCCATAATCATCACAATTATAACAAGCAAAGGCTTGACATATCTCGCTTTGCATGTCATGAGTCTATCTCATATATTAAACTCCAGTAGCTAATGAAAACAATTGCTTACATAAATGGACTTTTCCACGATATTCCAATTTTTCGAGTTTCACCTGTATGGGAGCCCAACTCATATTCCTGGGACCTAATCAGCACTTGCTAAATAAATCTAATTGCATGCAGCTGAAGCAGCAGGGACACTTGGTGGCAGGAGCTCCTTCGCAAGGGAAGAGGAACGTTAATGCAAAAGGACTGGATGGTAGACCCAGCGGTGGAGGGAGCCTCTCGGGCACCTGGGGCGGAGTGCCCAGGGGCGGGGTGAACTGCCCATGGGGTGGTACACAGTGCCCATAGGGATGGGGCGTGCAGCAGGGCCTCAGCAGCCTTACAGCTGGGAGGGAGGCAGCGGGCGGACAGCGCGGAGCTTGCAGGCATGCTGCAGGCCCCGCGGTGACGAGTGCCACCCGCCATTTTGTCACCTCCGTCAGGGTGGCACCCGGAGCGGACCGCACCCCCTTCCTACGCCCCTGGGTAGAGCCTCTGCTTTTCATGCAGAAGCCCCCTGGGTCACCGCCCAGAATCACCATGCAGGGCTGGGAGTGCCTCCTGCCTGAAATCCCGGAGGGTTGCTGCCAATCAGTGTAGACAATACTGAGCCAGATGTACCAATGGGCTGGCTCAGTATAAGGCAGCTTCCAAGCGTGTGTGTTTCTGCTACTCGACAAAAGCAATGTTCTGGGGAGAAAGGCCCGAGGGGTGAGAAAAACCACCCATCTCTCGATTGAGATCATCTCTAATTCTAAATATGTTTGGCCAAACCATCTTCCCATTAAAAAAAAATACAAACCCGCTCTAGTTTTTGGCTGAGCAAAGAGCAGTGCAATGATCTAGAGTAGCGTTTCCCAAAGTGGGTTAGTGGGATTGTCTAAGGGGGTGCTAAGAGGCAAGGGGGCAGCCAGGGTAGGGGGAGGGCTCTGGAGCTGCAAATGACGTTCAGTCTTTGAAAAGCTAGGGTCACTGGATCATCCGTTTTGTTGAATTAATTAAACTTAATAATTTTATTTAGATTTTTAAATAAAAATAAATGTTTTGAATTTTATTGTGCTATTATCTTCCTTGGTGGGTTCATGCAAACCGCTGTTCTGGAATAATGGCTTTTTATAGGGTAGGGGGGCACCAGGGATGAATTTAAGGAGCCAAGGGTGTGTGTGGCCTGGAAATGTTTAGGAACTATTGACCTAGGAGAACGCCTGTGCTCTTGCTTTCTTAACCACGCTGGACAAGGCAGTTGACCCAATTGTGTGTGTGTGTTTAGTGTTTGGAAATGGACTAGATGCTCCACATAACTTCCTTTCCATCCTGTTCTTCTGCCTTCTCCCCCAGTGCCAACTACATGTGGTAGCTTAGTTTTTGCCCTGCTGGCTGCATTAAAGGAATGAGGTGTTAAGGGCCAACTATCTAAAAAGGCAGTCAATTAAAAAAAAATGTTATCAATGTTCATTGGGGGGTGGGGGCGCGCAGTTTCACCAGTCCAGGCCTACTGATCCCACCTCAGTTCACGACCCTCTCGTCGGGATATCTGGCGCACTGCCTTTGAGAGAGTTGTTTAGATCCAGTTCATGCTGCAGAGCATAGATTGTACATGTCAGGAAGGGAGTCTTGACCCCCTACTCTCTGTGCAACCTCTCTCACACCACCACAAACTAAGGTGGGAGTGTGAACCAGGAAGTAAATCAATACGCCTTGCTCCCTATTTATAATAGGCTTAGCCTGGGACCGAAGGTGGCACACATGAACCCTGCAATTGAGAACTCAGAAGTGGCTTTCATAGGTAACTCCTTTAAAAGGGGGCGACAGACAGCAACACTACAAATTCGTATCACTTTCATACTGGTCATGGCTCCTCTCAAAGGATCCTGGGAATTGTAAGTTTTCTAGGTGCTGAGAATTGCCTGCAAGAGATCTGCACCCCCTGCTCCTCTCAGAACGACGGTATCTAGAGTTATCTAGGGAGCAGAAATTATGATTTATGTCCGGTTGTGACACAGAAATGCTTCAGGATAGATAGCCTTCCCCAACCTGGGGGGGGGGGGGCCCTCCAAATGTTCTGGACCGCAGCTGCCATCACCCCCTGACTCTTGGCCATGTTGACTGAGGCTGATGGGAGTTGGGAGTCTGATACCTGGAAGGCCCCAAGGCTTCCTCAGAAAATAGAGACATTCTGCTGATGTGGGAAGAGAACGTCCCTTTCCCCCCCTGAGGAATGTTGGAGGGATTCCGCCCTGGGTTATGGCAAAGATGAGGCAAGCCTGAGTGTGGCATGAACTTCTACTAGCCAATATGGCTAAAAAAATGCCCTGGGAAAAGAAGGGTGGGTCAGAAGACGATTAAGAGAGGTGCTGCAGTAATGGCAGACACAGAAAACTCTGCGGTGTCTTTGTCAATGGGGCTAAGAAGAAAAAAATAACCCACACCAGGCACGCCAACTCCTAGGGGCAGAGGGCTCTATGACACACCTCAATATTTGCTGGCAGGGGACTGGGCCCTCTTGATGTGGAGGGGGCAGAGAAGGCCGAGTGCGGCGTGGTTCAATGGCTGGCTTCTCCTGAGTGCGAGAGAGGAGGCCGCACCCGGCTGCCCAGTTGGTCTCTTCCCGACAATGCGCACCACACACGTGTGATGTCATACGTGTGATGCGCATTCCACGTCACGTCGAGGGGAAGCCGAGCGGGGAGCCCAGTGCGGCGCGGCTTCCTCTCTCGCACTCAGGAGGAGCCAGCCATTGAACCGCACCACGCCGGGCTCCCCACTCGGCTTCCTCCCGCCGATGCGCGTATGACATCACATGCAAGCGACACACGTACGATGTCACCTGTGCGACGCGCGTCCCAAGCATGACATCACACAATGCGATGCACGCTGGGCCCCCCCAATCTTGGGTGCAAGACTGCAACCCTGACCCCTCCCCACATACGCACACACTATCCATCCACCCCCAATACTCCTGATGTCAGCTCATCCCTAGAAACACCGAAGAAACACCTGTCTCTATTTTTCCTTTATCACCTGCAGAGCACCAGAGCATGCTGGAGATGCCCAGGGCAGACGAACGTACACTGCTGGTTATATAGCATATTATTCTCCTTGGGAAGATCACTGGCTGAAGTACATGCACAGTAATTTGGGGAGGTGGGGTGGGGTGGGGGACAACGTACTTTGAACGCCTCAAGTCCTTTCCTCAGATCTCTGTGGACTCTATCCTCTCCAGCCTGGAAGGAGTCCATGTTTTCTTCTCGTCGGTGTGTGGCGGGCTGGTGACCTTGCTGGTCATTTCGCTGACTTTGTGCTCGAGAATTTGGTTCTTCTGGTACATCTCCACATAATTCAGCTGCAGCTGCTTCTGGTACTTGATGACCTTCTCCTTCTCCTCCTGCCAGGTGCGGCGCTCCTCCTCAAAGTCCATGACCTGCTGCTCCCGCTGCTGCCTCTCGGCCTTCAGCTCCGCCTGCAGCCGCTCCACCTCCTTCTTCAGCGCGTTGAAGTTCTCCTCGCTCTGCCGCTTCATCTTGGCCTCGTCGCTCTCGCAAGCCAAAGGGTCCCTCGCCAGCTTCTCCGCGAGCTCGGCGCTGAAGTGGCCGTGGGCCCCGCCCAGGCTGGTGAGGGTCTGCTTCAGGTTGGAGACCTCCAGCTCACACTGGTCAAGTTTCTCCCTCAGCATCTGCACCTCGCCCATCTTCCGCTGCAGTTCGCCCTCAGAGATCTCCAGGCTGACGCTCTTGGTGCTGTAGGAGTCTTTCAAGGTCAGGATCTGCTCCTCCTTCTCCCTGAGGAAGCTCTTGCCTTCCTTGAGCTGGGTCCGCAACCCGACGATCTCGTTGAGCTTCTGGGAGACGTCGGACTGGGAGTCCTTCAGCTGCTGCTTCAGCAGAGAGATCTCGCCAGCCTTTTGGCACACCTGGAAGAGAGGCCTTGTCATGAGACAACTCAAAACAGTGTTTGCTCTAGTGCACACTATGCTTCAAGCAACATCATACCACTCCGAACAGTCATGGCTCTAGTGAATGAAAATAACTGGGTACTGAACAAGTGCAAAAGAAGAATTTACACCCCAGTTAACAGTGGCCCATTGAAGTACGCTTCCAGCAGAGTTAAAGATTAAACACAACAGAAAAACTGACTTGGCTAAAGCAGGCACCAGGAGTAAAGAAAAGGGCTTTTCTAAACTAGAGTTTAATTTACGTAAACTAAGTAAGAACTCCCTGTTAGTTTCTAGCCTTCTTCCAGAGACTCTGTTAAACTAAATACAAATACACTTTATCGAAAAACTCTCACTCCCAGCCTCCAACATTCCACACAACTCCCAAAGCTAGGAACACGCTTTGCAACAGAGCCTTATTGAAATATACTCGGAGTCAAGTGTGAATTTCATGCTCTTTATTCAGCTCATAGTAGTGAGGAATGCAGTTCCCCCAAAACGTTTGCTTTATATACACTATTTACACAATGGGCCCCACGTGATTGGCTAATTCCGGGATACTCCTGTATGCCAATCGGAGTGCGGATTCACTTCCACCTGGAGCTGGATTGGGTGGCTCCTGCGGACCAATCAGACTGCTGCAATCTCAATCCTATTGTTCTGGGACCAATCAGACTGCTGCAATCTCAATCCTATTGTTCTGGGACCAGTCAGACTGCTGCAATCTCAATCCTATTGTTCTAGGACCAATCAGACTGCTGCATTTTGGATCCTATTCAACTCAGTACATAACACTTATATACACAGAGTAACGGCCACGCTTCAGCCAATTAAGAACAAAACACTGGCACCTGTATGTTCTATTTCTTAAACAGACAGTACTGACATCAGACCGGCTCAGGTATAATTTTAAACCCAACATGGTCCCCCCTCCAATGGATTCTGGGAACTGTCATTTGTTAAGGGTGCTGGGAATTGTTAGAAGACCCCCCTACAGAGCTACAGTTGCCAGAGTTTCCTGGGAAGAGGCATTGATTGTTAAAACAATCCGGGAACTGTAGCTCTGGGAAGGGAATAGGGGGCTCCTAACAGCACCGCTAACAAACTACAGTTCCCAGGATTCTCTGGAGGAAGCCATGAATGCGAAAGTGGTGTAGCACTGCTTTAAATGTAAGGCCTACTTTAAGCTGCTGTACCAGCCCCACAGAATGAAAGGCACCGGGTGCCACAGCACTCCTGCCCAATTTACTTTACCCAGCCGCTCCACACGCAGAAATGCCGTTAAGAGACGGACACATCTATCTGTCTTGGGATTGCTCAGTTTCTCATTTTTTTTCCCACTGGTAACTTCCGTTTCCCACATTTTCATTTCAGCTAGTGACCTATTTATTTTTAAGTCCTCGTGAAAATTCATCAGCTCTCTAATGCAGATTTCTTCTAATGCATGCCGTTTTCACTAATATGCACATTTTTGCAAAGCAGTTTGCATCATAACACACGTTTTATGCTAGCTTACTTGCACATTACTTGGCTGGAGAACTGCATTGCTAAATTCAGACAAATGCACATTTCATACGATAGCTTTTTTTTTTTAAAAAAAAATGTACATTGTTTTGGGAAATGCAGATAAGGTTGGTTCATCTTTAAATGTGAACTAAATCAAATTCCCTCCCCCTCCCCTTTGCTAAATGCTACTCACACCTACTGCTGCAGAAACCAACAACTCTTACCTCCCAGGCCTGGTTAAACATCCCGCTCTCTTTGCGTTGGAACTTTGAATTCTCATCTAGTAACAGCTACTACAGGCAGTCAGGCTGGAGGAGCTCACAGAACTCTCAGAGAAAAGAAGGGGAGGAGAGACCTTTCTTTGCCCTAAGGGTGTCAGACTAAATCAGGGGTCAGCAAACTTTTTCAGCAGGGGGCCAGTCCACTGTCCCTCAAACCTTGTGGGGGGCCGGACTATATTTTGAAAAAAATATATGAACGAATTCCTATGCCCCACAAATAACCCAGAGATGCATTTTAAATAAAAGCACACATTCTACTCATGTAAAAACACCAGGCAGGCCCCACAAATAACCCAGAGATGCATTTTAAATAAAAGGACACATTCTACTCATGTAAAAACATGCTGATTCCCGGACCGTCTGCGGGCCGCATTTAGAAGGCGATTGGGCCGCATCCGGCCCCCGGGCCTTAGTCTGGGGACCCCTGGACTAAATTATGTATAGCAATGTTAAGGGCTGCACCTGTTTTTGCCAAGGATGAAGCTGCTTGCCCTTCTCTCTGGGTGTGCAGGGCAAGGCAAGCCTGCCCCGGGAGTATTCTGCACCCGTCTACCTGTAGTGGCTGTTGGTAGACCAAAGTGGTTGCCTTCCTCCAGCTTTCCAACACAAACCAATAGTTGTTCAAATAGAGGCATTCCCTCATTAGGATGGGAAGATTATGAGCCAGCTCTCAGAGACAGAACGGCTGGGAGTTTGCAGCAGAGGATGTAGCTCAAACCTCTATGCATGACCCCCAGGGCGATAAACAAGGACTATTCCAATAAGCAGGGAGGGGCTCCAATGCGCAAGCCCTCATTGTGAAAGTTATATGTGAACTTAGCTAAGAGTCTCAACTGACCTTGATTTCCACCAAAACTCTACTCTGCCACTCCTTCAAGCTTCCATTAGCTTCAAGAAGTGGGAGGACAGCATCGGGGTAGCACAGTGAGGGAATAATGAGAGAAAGGGGAAACACAGCCTACAATGGCAAACTCCCGTCTATGTCTTGACAGCAAGGTAGCCTAATGGTACCCCTGAAGGAAATTCACAGACATGAAGAGTTGGGGTCCTAGCAATAATCCAACCTCCTGCAATGCAGAAACTACTGTCTCGCCAGAGTGGTGCATGCTCTGGTTATCTCCTGCTTGGACTACTGCAATGTGGTCTACATGGGGCTACCTTTGAAGGTGACTCGGAAACTACACTTGAAGGCAGCCCCATTTAGGGAAGTTTTTTTGGTTAGAATTAGAAGTAATAAGAGTAACAGTTTTACTGAGTTAAGAGAAGAAAGGATATAAGAAGTTAAGATTTGAAATGTGATGTTTTATTTGATGAGAATAAGTTTAATGACATAAGATTTGTTGATTATAATTGTAAGATTAAGATTAGTTATAAGGATTTAGATTTTACAATGTTACAAAGTTACTAAAGAAGATTCGAAATGAACGCACAAGGGAGGGCGAGAGGAGGTCCCAAGTAAGATTTGGAAGAAGTGAAGGATTTTTAAGTAATTGTGTTGTTTTTGTGTGTTGGTGTATTGTGTTGTTTTGTATGGGATGTGGGTATTTGTAATTGGTTTAATTTGAAAAATCCAATAAATTGTTATTTAAAAAAAAATATTTAGGGAAGTTTTTAATGTGTGACATTTTAATGTATTTTAATATTTGTTGGAAGCCGCCCAGAGTGGCTGGGGAAACCCAGCCGGATGGGCAGGGTACAAATAATAAATTATTATTATTATTACTACTACTACTACAACTAATCCAGAATGTGGCAGCTAGATTGTTGACTGGGTGGCTGCAGAGACCACGTAAGACTGGTCTTGAAAGACCTACATTGGCTCCCAGTACGTTTCTGAGCACAATTCTAAGTGTTGGTGCTGACCTTGAAAGCCCTAAACAGCGTTGGCTCAGTATACCTGAAGGAGCATCTCCAACCCCATTGTTCAGCCCGGACACTGAGGTCCAGCTCCGAGGGCCTTCTGGCGGTTCCCTCACTGCGAGAAGTGAGGTTACAGGGAACCAGGCAGAGGGCCTTCTCGGTGGTGGCGCCCGCCCTGTGGAACGCACTCCCACCAGATGTCAACTATCTGACTTCTAGAAGACATCTGAAGGCAGCCGTGTATTGGGAATTTTTTTAATGTTTGATGTTTTATCATGTTTTTATTATTCTGTTGGGAGCCACCCAGAGTGGCTGGGGAAACCCAACCAGATGGGCGGGGTATAAATAAATTATTATTATTATTATTATTATTATTATTATTATTATTAATGAACCCCTGGCAGATGGCACATGCAACTCACCTGTGCTCATGCCATCAAAGAGAAGGATGTTCTCTTGGCTGGTGATTGAGTTCCTGGTCACTGATACCCACATGTGGTGTAGCCACAACCTCAAAGACTCTTGATTTGCCATTGACACCACCTCAAGGTACCACACTAAGGCAATAGCTTTGACTGAAGCAACCAGAACAGCCTTCACCAATCTGTTACTTTCCAGAGACCTTGAGCTAGAACTCACATCAGCCCTGCCATGCTGGCAGGGGCTCATGGGAGTTGCAATCCAAAACATTTGGAAGGCTCCAGTTTAGGGAAGGTTGCTCTTGAGACACCTGGGCACCTGGGTTAACATTCGCCTACTTGTAACATTGAATTATGGTGCTGGAGGAGACTCTTGAGAGTCCCATGGACTGCAAAAAGATCAAACCTTATCCATTCTTAAGGAAATCAGCCCTGAGTGCTCACTGGAAGGACAGATCCTGAAGCTGAGGCTCCAATACTTTGGCCACCTCATGAGAAGAGAAGACTCCCTGGAAAAGACCCTGATGTTGGGAAAGATGGAGGGCACAAGGAGAAGGGGACGACAGAGGATGAGATGGTTGGACAGTGTTCTCGAAGCGACTGGCATGAGTTTGGCCAAACTGCGGGAGGCAAGTGGAGGATAGGCGTGCCTGGCGTGCTCTGTTCCATGGGGTCATGAAGAGTTGGACACGACTGAACGACTGAACAACAACAACTTGTAACAGAATGGAGGCCTTTTCTGCAGGGGTGAGCACCTAAGTCTGAGGAAGAACACTGGTATTTAAAAACTGATTTCCAGTTAACCTGGGCCAACATAAAAGGGTGCAGTTAACACACTGTCTCTTAAGTGGTTTTCAGAGGGAGTCTTTTCTTGGGGGGTTCAGGCATGTTTGCTTTTAAAAGACCCGTGGAGACTCACGAGCTATTTCATTTCTCTCCAAAAGGCGTATGACGCACCTAAGCCACAATTCGGTCGACAAAAGAGCATGGGTCATTGTGCTGGTTTCCTGCTAGTCCAAACAGGGCACAACTCAAAAGAGACAACATTATAGACCAAGCCTAAGCTGCTTGATCCTCCTCCCCGCTGTCTGCTGAGGCACAAAAGGTGAGGGAATCTGCATTCTGTGTTCACCCTGAGTTGATCTCAAACAGCAGCTTACAGACATTTTAACCAAGCCTGTTGTCTGCAGAGTCAATTCTGCAGGTTGCGTTTTGGTGGCGGTACACCAGCATTTCTGTAAGAACCTTGTAATGTTGTACGTTTCCGAGCACAATTCAAAGTGTTGGTGCTGACCTTTAAAGCCCTAAACGAATGGCTTGGCTCCTGAACAAATCGGCTCCCAAACGCGCCAAACTTGGAAGTAAGTGTTCCAGTTTGCGAACGTTTTTCGGAAGCCGAACGTCTGACGTGGCTTCCAATTGAGTGCCGGAATCTCCTGCAGCCAAGCAGAAGCCGCGCCTTGGTTTTCAAATGGTTTCGGGAGTCGAATGGACTCCTGGAACAGATTAAGTTCGAGAACCAATGTACCACTGTAGTAAAATATAAATGAATAAATATAAAGAAAAGTAAAACCACCACCACTGTCAGGGAGCTGCACTCCACTGCCAGACAGAGTCTGGGTGGGTATAGACAGCCCCAGCCACTCCTAGCCAGTGATACGTCTTCCAGCGGGTCTTCCAGCACCTCCCCTGGGGAGGAGGAGTTATCCTCAGGCAGCCAGGTGGAGCGAGGGCTCCTGGATGTTGCTCAAGGACCCAGCACCGCCCGGCAGACCCGCTCTGAAGGGGAGCTGCCACTTCCGTCGCCCGAACTGCACAGAGGGGTCAAAAGACCGGGAAGGCGGCACTTCAGGATGCCGAAATTCTTATGCTGGGGTCGCAGCCGTAGAACGGCACTTCCGGATTCGTCTAGCGACTAGGTAGTCATGTTTCTCAGTAGCTCTGCACTGTAAATAGCCTTGCACAATAAAATGGTTAAAAGACAAGGCGGACTTTGTCTTTACTTGTGAGCAACCCCTTGAGGATCCTGATAACCACCACCACAACCTTTGACCCTCCAAATATCGCTGACCAACAAATCCCACCGGAGTTGTGGTTCTGCAACATCTGAAGGGTCAAAGGTTGCTCACACATAATGTGGGCCTTCAGGACGCATCTAGATCACACCCCCTCCTCAGGCCAACAACATCTTGAAGGCCCCCAAGTTGGCTCTCCGTGACACGGACCACACCTGCCTCTCACCTCCCACTTGGTCTCCTCGATCTTGGGAAGGAACTCGGCCTGCTCCTTCTTGAAAGCCACAAACTTCTTCTCCAGCTCTTCCCGCTGCTGGAGGAGCTGCCCCACGTCGTCCTGGAGCTTCTTCTTCTCCTGCTGGAGCTTGAAGATTTGGAGCTGCAGAGCCTGCTGCGCCCTCTGCGCCTTCTTGGACACCTGCTGCAGCTTGTTGGCATAATTCTGCCGCAGGTCCTCCATCTCGCGCTCCCAGATCTTCTGCTTCTCCTCAAAGACCTGGTAGATGGCCGCCTCGCTCTTGTCTAGGTTCCTCCTCATTTGAAGGACCTCCTGCTCCTTCTCCCACAGCCGGTCCTCCAAGTCCTGGATGATGTCGTCGGTCGACGGCGAGTGGAAGGGCATCGTCTCGTTGAGGTGGTTGAGCCGGCTGAATGAAGACGTGCTCTTGCTGGAAGACCGGCCGCTGTCTGAGGTAGATATCCCATTGTAGCCCACAATGTTCTTGTCCACGTAGGTGGTCCCGATGCGGTTTATGTGGCTGGTCGAGGCGCTCATAGGCCCGATGTGCTGGCTATAGCCTGTGCCGTAAGTGGGCAGGCTGGTCAAAGAGTTCCGCCCGGAATCGGAGAGGCCGCCCGCCTGGTTGGTAGTCCTGTTATGGCTGGGCTTCTCCATCCCACTTTTGACCGTGGAAGGGCTATTGCTGTTGGTGTGGTTCAGGGTCTTCCGGGTCTCCGATATGCCGTTGTTCTGCGGCGGGCACAGGTTCTGCATGGAATGGAAGTTTTTAGGGACTACGGGCTTAAAGGCTGATGGTCTAACTAAGGGCTCGTTGCTCTGCAAGGAGGAGGGAAAGGAAAAAACAGTGAATTAAACATGAGGATTGACACAGCCTGGATAGCTCGGTTGGCTAGAACATTGGTTTTCTTTTTTTAAAAAAACTCACATTTATTTTGTTTTTCAAATTAAAATTTCACAGAGATATATCAAACATAAATAATAAAAACGAGATTCCAAGGAACTTCCTGGACTTCCATCCTCCCCTTAGTGGGTCCTATTATTTATCATTTCCTCCTGCATCTTCTTTGATAATCCAAATCCTTTTACCTCTTCCACTATGTCCAGAATTCAACCTTAAAACTACAAGTGATATTCCAATCCTGAGCATTTTCAACCGGTGTGCCATAGCACCCTGGGGTGACTTGAAGAACATTCAGGGCAGCCCTGGGGGGGCGGGCATCATTTCATTAGCTTGCAGCCCATAATTTCCTGCATTATCTCTATTTCTCGCTGAGTTTTGCAGCCCAAAATAAAGCAATGGCAAAAAAGTGGGGAAACAGTTTTGCATGACTGTTTCTCTTCTTAAAATCTCCCTCCCAGGGACCCAGTGTGGTGTAGTGGTTAAGAGCTTAAAATCTCCCTCCCAGGGACCCAGTGTGGACTCGTAAGAGCGGTGGACTGTAATCTGTGAACCGGGTTCGCGTCTCCGCTCCTCCACATGCAGCTGCTGGGTGACCTTGGGCTAGTCACACTTCTCTGAAGTCTCTCAGCCCCACTCACCTCACAGAGTGTTTGTTGTGGGGGAGGAAGGGAAAGGAGAATGTTAGCCGCTTTGAGACTCCTTCGGGTAGTGATAAAGCGGGATATCAAATCCAAACTCTTCCTTTTTTTCCTTTTAATTTTTTTTTTGTTTAAAGATAACTTTATTGAAATTTTAAATTAAAACAATCAATTAAACAACTTAACCAGATCATACATACTAATCAAAGCATACAAATCATACACCTGTATCCCCTCATCCCCACCCCCCTCTGACTTCCCTCCAGCATCATTCCTTCTTCTCTCATAAATCCTTTTCTCAATATGCATTCTGTATTCTCATTTTTATTCTTTATGCAACATTTTCTTATCCTCTTAATCTCTTTATTTTCCCTTTATTTTCCTTCATATCTCTTAATCTAGGCAAATCCAAACTCTTCTTCTTCTCTCTCTTTCTCTCCTCCCCCCCCCCCCCACAAACAAAAATCCTCCCCAGTTTCAGTAACTAACAGTTCCTTAGTTTTACAAAGAAGCCTTGATAAATGCAAGGAAACGGCAAAGTAACTTGATGGTGTGTGTGCTGTATAAGGAGGGATATAACCCTGGAAGTGAGGAGAGTCTTCTGTGTTTCTCTCTCCTTCTACCCCCAACATCCCTCCCCTCCTTCTTCTCCACCTCTCCCCTCAGGCAACCACCCTCCTCCTTGACGGTCGCCCAGCTTTATGGGGATACGGAGAATGCGGCAGGAAAGGACCATGTCTGCCTGTGGCGCCTGCGCTGTGTGTGTTTCTCATTTTTCTTCTCCAGCTCCGAGGGCCTTCTAGCTGTTCCCTCAATGCAAGAAGTGAAACTACAGGGAACCAGGCAGAGGGCCTTCTCGGTGGTGGCACCTGCCCTGTGGAACACCCTTCTATCGGATGTAAAACAGACAAGCAACTATATGACTTTTAGAAGACATCTGAAGGGAGGTTTTTAATGCTTGGTGTTTTGTGGATTATTTAAATATATTTTTTATTTTGCTGGAAGCCACTCAGAGTAGCTGGGGCAACCCAGTCAGATGAGCGGGGAATAAATAATAAAATTATTATTATTATTATTATTATTATTATTATTATTATTTTAAAAAATTAAAAAAAAAACCAAACCCAAAGATGTATACAAATCAGACACAGGTCTTAACAGATCCTGCCACGCCAGAAGAGGCCACAGATACGTAAAACACCTTCAAATTAAGGGCCAGAAGCCTGGGTAGAAAGGGTGCACTTTCCCAAACTCAGTCCAACAGGTGCAGCTCTGACGCCGGAAGCCCTGGGAAATGAGAAACCTGCTTCTAGCTCATCAGACCTGCAAATGGCACCAAGTTGGGAGGGGTAACTAATGCTATGGAAGACAGAATTGAGATTCAATATGACCGCAATTGCGGGTGGCGCTGTAGGTTAAACCACAGAGCCTAGGGCTTGTCGATCAGAAGGTCGGCGGTTCGAATCCCCACGACGGGTGAGCTCCCGTTGCTCAGTCCCAGCTCCTGCCCACCTAGCAGTTCGAAAGCACGTCAAAGTGCAAGTAGATAAATAGGTACCACTCCGGCGGGAAGGTAAACGGCGTTTCCATGCGCTGCTCTGGTTCGCCAGAAGCGGCTTAGTCATGCTGGCCACATGACCCGGAAGCTGTACGCCGGCTCCCTCGGCCAATAAAGCGAGATGAGCGCCGCAACCCCAGAGTTCGTCCGCGACTGGACCTAATGGTCAGGGGTCCCTTTACCTTTATGACCACAAGAGCTTGGAGAATTGGGCCCAAGCCAGTTGAATGGATTTCACATGGGACAAACGTCAGGTTCTGCACATAGGAAAGGAGAACTAGATGCACAAATATAAGATGGGGCACACCTGGCTTACTAGCAGTACATGTGAAAAGCATCTAGGGGGTCTTAGTGGACCACAAGCTGAACATGAGTCCACAGTGTGATGCAGCAACAAAAAAAACTCATGCTATTCTAGGCTGCATCAACAGAAGTCTAGTGCCTCGATCAAGGGAAGTCATAGTACCAATCTATTCTGCCTTGGTCAGACCCCACCTGGAGTCCTTTGTCCAGTTCTGGGCACCACAATTTAAGAATGATGTTGACAAGCTGGAAGGTGTACAGTTTAGGGCAGGCATAGGCAAACTTGGCCTTCCAGATGTTTTGGGACTACAACTCCCATCATCCCTAGCTAACAGGACCAGTGGTCAGGGATGATGCGAGTTGTAGTTCCAAAACATATGGAGGGCCGAGTTTACCTATGCCTGGTTTAGGGCAACCAAGATGGTCAAGGGTCTGGAATTTCTCCACCAATTGTTTGACTTGGCAGCTTCCTTGTGTTCCTAGGACATCAGGTCTCAAATTCCAACCCCCGGCCATGCCCCACTTGAAAATTGTGGGGGGGGGGTCTTGGCGGACCACTTAATGAGGATGATGGTAATCTATTAAATTTGTTCGTGTCACTTCATCTTGCCCGAGGCAACTCCAAGTGACCTATAACCAAACAACCAAGCATCGCCTGTTGTACATGCAAAGAGCTAGATGTTTTGTTATTTTTAACCGTGTTTTGAAAAAAAATGCTTCCTTCAAACTGCAATACAATGAAATGCAGTCTGTAAGAAATAAAGGAAGCAATGAAAATACAATTGAGAATGAATGCAAACATTTAATGCGGTCATTCCACAGACCACCTGGACGGAGGCCGTGGACCAGTGTGGCTGCTCACAGACCATGGTCTGGGTACCTCTCTTCTAGGATGCAAATTGAATCTCACCTGGTCTAGTTTACCAGAGACTGGCAATATCTTTGGTGGGTTACTGGGTTCTCTGTACTGGGGAGGAGGTGGGATGTTCTTCTCGTTGTTGGCCGCGACGTTCCCACAGAGCTCCGCCTTCCCTTTCTCGCTCTTGCGCAGGTCCCCATTGATGTAGATGGAGTGGGAGATCTTCTCCGTCTTGTAGGTCTTCTCCTCCCCGGAGTAGCGGTTGGAGATCTCCCGCGTGGAGTAGCTGTTCCGGGACCCATCGAGCTGGCGGCTGCCACTCTGCGTCCTGGTACCCACGCTCTTCATGGCGAACTCTTGCTCGCCGGCGACGCCGCTGCCGACGCTTCCCATCGTGCCCTGGGAGGCGGGTTCGGTGAGCCTGGGGTCGAAAGGGTGGAAGGCTTCCTTGCTGTGGTAGCTGGCGTCACTAAGGACAGAGAGGGTCTCTAATTTGGCCATGGCAAGCTATGGTAGTGGAGGCACGAGACGTCAGTGGCACTGGGAGAGAGAAAGGGGGAAAGAACAGAACGTCACAAAAAGAGGTTGCTTTGAGAAGCCTTGAGAGCACAAGAAAAGCCCAGCTATGGAGGCACAAAGGGAATAAACGCGGGAAGAGCCTCACCAAAGGCCCATCTAGCCAGCCTAGCACCCTGTATTCCAAGTAGCCAACGAGATGGCATCCAAGCAGGACCTGGGTGCAAGTGTCCTCGACTCCTACTTGAGTTCTCTAGCAGCTGGGATTCAGAGGGTGTATTGTCTCCAAAATTGGTTAGGAAATTATAAAAGTTCAGAAGTAAACTAAGGCCGAGGTAGAGAAGAAAATATATGTAACTAAGTTTGATGTAATAATAATTGTAAAAATGATAAGGAGGAAAGAAAGGTGGTATAAATTAGATTTGAAGATGATTAGAAAACTGGGAAATAGGTTTTTATTTTGAAATCAACAGGGGGGGGGATTTGAGGAAGTCATTTGAAAGATGAAATTGAAAAGATTATAAATACCAGGCCCAGGTGTGTAGGGCCAGGACTTTAGCAATGATTTATGTAAAATGATGGGTTAAATGTGAAATGATATTATATGTGCCTCTGTGAGAGGGGGGTTTGGATTTTTGCTCTCCTCGGTGGGAGAGTCGGGGAGTATGAAAAATTTAACCAGTAATGATTTGGGGGAGAATATGAAAAATTTTAACCATGTAATGAAAAATTTAACCATAAATTTGTGCTTTAAATTGAAAAACTTTATAAATTTTTAATAAAAAAACAACAACAGAGGGTGTATTGTCTCTGACCCTGGGGGACAGAACACGGCCATCATGGCTCACAGCCACAGATGTCCCCCATGGTTTCCCCACCTCCCCCTTTAAAGCTACCCAAGTTGGCAGCCACCACTACGTCCTGCGGGAAGCAATTCAACCGAACGGCATGCTATCGGCGGCTACTAGCCACAATGGCTTGTCTCCATCTCCACCGGGGGAGGCAGAAAACCTTGGAATCCCACTTGCCGGGAACTGCAGGTGGAGAGAGCGCTGCCGGAACTCAGGTCTCGCTTGCAAGCTTTTCTTTCTGGTTGGCCACTGTGGGGGAAGGGTGCTGAGCTAGATGGACCAGAGGGGCCTGATCCTGCAGGGCTCTACTTGCATCCTTACGATTCTTGTTTCTGGGCCAGGGTAAGGGGCCAGGAGCTGGTTCGCTGCAGTTCCTGCTCGCCTCTATCGCAACATTTCTGAGCTGCCGAACATTTAAAAAAATAATAAGCGGTACGAATGAAAACGCAGCGAAAAACGAAAGAAAAATGAAAGAATGGTATAAAAACAGTACAGATCACAACAGAAGAGGTGTAAAAATCCAGACTTTATTGGTCAGAGAGAGGAGGGTGTTCCAGACTACAGTCTAACTGTGCCTTCCCCCCATAACAGGAGCCAACTCTTAGGAGCCGAGGTCTCTGCCTCCCCAATAAAACATTTGAAGGGGCCAGCCCCCCAAAGTTGATGGGCATTGCCATTCAAACAGTGGGTGGGTGCCACATCTTGTGATTGATTATATGGGGCGGGGCTTACCTGGCCGCCCCCTAATGTTTTATTCAAGCTGGCACCCCTGCTTGCCCCTCTTGGCAAACGGCAGCAACCCCTGGTGTCGGGAAGCTGGGAGAGCAATGGAGACCTACTGTGACCACTGGACGCTACTGCCTGCCATCCCCCTCTCGTCCTGTCCCCTTCCTGACCTGTTAGCCTGCTCACCCACTTGCCTATCTGTTAGGGACTGGCTGGATGAGGAAGAATGGTGGGAGCTACCACCCAACTGCCCCCCGGGGGGGGCCCGGTAGATGGGGGGCACAATAGATGACAACTTAGATCCTGGATCCTGGTGGTGGGACACCAGCCACACCCCATCCCAGGCCCACTTTGGGTGGATTTCGTACCCTTGCCCTGCACACTGACCCTCATGTAGACCTACTGCAGTCCAGTACAGGATCTAACCAGGTCAGGCCCTTGAGATCAGCTGCCCACAGTCCAGGGCTAGTGATACAGCTTTCTGGCCCTTACATGGGTGCGGTTTTATAAAATAAAGCAGAGCTGAGATTGCCCCACCCCCACCCAAGGTCTTCACCCTGCATGCTGAGTCACAAAAACTGGGAGAAAGCCAATGGGGCCCCAACCATTGCTAATTTGGGCCCCAACCATTGCTATTTGTCTCTCTACCCCACCCCGAGGTCTGATACTGCTTAAGCACCTCAACAGCCTCACCTGAATATCTGTCTGCCATCTCCTCCCCCATTCCATCTTAGGAAGCTGCTTTTGTAGGTGTTCTGTGAGATTCTCCTCTTTTTTCATCCCAGGGCTTAATGGTGGCACCCGAAGGAGATTCCAGGACACCAGCTGCGTGCACCCGACTCCTTGCAAAGTGGGCATCAGCGAAAGGGGCAGTTTGGATGGGCAGCAAGCTAGCATAGTGCAGCAACCCTCACGACTGAGACAGCAGGGAGTAGCGCAACAGCTAACCGGACGTAATTACGATTGCTGCACGTACAGCGAAACCACAGCTACCAACGCCCCCATGCTCCCTTCCCAACACACACACACGGACACACACACACCAACAGCATCCTGCAGCAAGGATGTTAAGTGCACTGGCGTTCGGAAAACTCTAACCACAACAGCTACACACAAACACACACACACAGAGCCACAAAACAACACGTCTAGTCCCCAGTGCCAATGGAAAAGTGCTGTTGGATCGGGCCAAGGGGCCCATCTAGTGCGGCACGCTGTTCTCTCGGCATCCGAAAAGGATGCCCATAGGATGCCCACACACAGATGCTGAGTGCAATATCACCCTCCACCACCAGCCCTGTGATTCCCAGAAACTGGTACCCGGAGGATGGCGCCTCCAACACTGGGGGCAGAACATGGCCTCGTCCTCATTGGAGGTTGGGTGGCCATCTGTCTTGGATGCTTTGGTTGAGATTCCTGCACTTGCAAGGGGTTGGACCAGATCAGTGTTTCCCAAACTCGGGTCTCCAGCTGTTTTGGACTACAATTTCCACCTTCCCTGACTACTAAGCTAGGGATGGTGGGAGTTGTAGTCCAAAAACAGCCGGAGACCCGAGTTTGGGAAACGCTAGACTAGAGGACCCCTGGGGTCCCTTTCCAACTCGCCGATTATATGATCCTATGAATGCCATTCTAATATCAGGTGCTAAATATCAGGGAGGCTGGTAGTAATGGCATCATAACCTAAAGAGAGCCTTGGCTACTGGATGAGGCCATAGACCTGCCTGGTCTCTCATCCCCTTCTCAAAGTAGCTAAACAGGTGCCTACATGCAGGTGATAAAACTGGAGGAGCGAGAGGAGAGACATGTTTCACCAAACAGGTCGAGATCCAGATCCACAAATGTGATAGCCTGCAGCTCCTCACAGATGCCATTTGAAAACTGGGGAAGTCGAAGGCTTAACCGTATAGCTGTATGCATATGCATTGGGGGGGGGCAGTGTGTGTTTGTGTTTGTGTGTGTGTGTAAGACATTTCTTCAAGGTAGCATGTAGTCACAGGTTCCATGTGACCAACTCAGGCACCTTTCCAAACCAGCCATGTCATTTTAGGGGGTGAAACTTAAATTTTGCTAATTTCTTCAACGGGGGGGGGGGTGTCTCTAAAACTGCAGTTATTTTTGTGACTGGACAACATTTAGCTCAGCAAGTCTGCGCTTGATGAAGAAGCACATATACGGCTTTGGGAAAACCAAAGACTTTCACCTTCTGAAAACACCACGCAATGCTAAATAAATAACAACAATAAGTACTTGGCAATCATTTTTAATGATTTCTATGCAATTTTATGCACATTTTACTTACCAAACAAAACTAAATTGTGTTAATTTAACCGAAATATCTTTCAAATTCCCAAGTCATGTTAATATATATATATTTTAAGCATCCCTAGTTTTTGGAATTTGAAAGTTGAAAAATTCAAGATGCCTTATTCCCACATACCTGAGCCCATCCTCTTTTGCCAAGTTGTGGCACATTTAAAAGAACCAATGTCCACAGTGGAATGACAAGTCTCCTCACCTAGCAGGGAGAGATTGCTATTATAACCCCCATGCAAACTCACTCACCAACCACGGGGGGTGCGGATTCTGACCAGGGGAATGTCAGTCAGCAAAAGGGACAAATTGGGTTGACTGCGGGGGCGGGTGAGGAAGAAAAGGAATTACAGTGGTACCTCGACTTACGAATTTAATCCGTTCCGAATGCACATTCGTAGGTCGAAAAATTCGTAAGTCGAAAAAAGCGATTTCCCCATAGGAATGCATTGGAAACGAAAAATTCGGAAAAATTCGTAAGTCGAGTAAACCGCATCTAAAATTCGTAAGTCGAGTAAACCCCATCTAAAACCGCCAACGGATGTCCTTCGGATGTCGAAAAATTCGTAGGCGTGCGGGCACTTTTTTCATTCGTAAGTTGAAAAATTCGTATGTCGAATAATTCGTAAGTCGAGGTACCACTGTAGCTTAGGATGCAGTGCTCTCGCGGGTTGGCCTCGAGGTCATCGTGTCCTTATCCCTCCCTCGCACAAGACAGAACAGTGATTTTATTTACTTGAATGAGCCGGCTCAGGTCTAAATCTCCGGCTGCGACACAGCACCTCCTAGGTTCCCAAACGATCCCCGCTCATTCACGGGCCTGGTTATAGGTGCTAAAAAATGGAATGGAAGAAGATAAAACAGATTAAAACAAGGCCCCTCATCCGGAAAGTCTTGAAAACAATACAATTTTCATTCTGCCCCTCTTACCCTGACAATGTGTTCACCTCAGAAGCGTCACCCTAGAAGTGCCTCTGGAGAAACAGGAACCACAAAAGCCACTTCAGATTTTGCATACGAGCAAAAAAACATGGCACTTGCCCCAGGTAACCCTTCACCACCTGAACACAGGATGAGTCTCTTCCCTTCCACACTCATAAATGATTGGTTCACTGAAGTCCATAATTCATTGGCTCCGAATACAAATCTCACTTATTCATAATGTTACATTCAATACAAGGTGAGCATTAAGAATCCTGAGTTATGCCCCGACTTGGATTGAATCTGAGCCGCAGAAGAACTCCTCCTTATTCCCTCCCACCCACTGACTTGTCTGTTGTCAAAGTTCTAAGTGCCGGGAGCCCTGGGAGGTACCTGGTATCAGTATGGCTACCATTGCCACGGGGAAATTATATTTCCCAGGGCTCCTGAAATGTAACTATAAATGGAATTCCAGGCACCAAGGATGGTGGGAGGTGGGAGAAAGGAAGAAAAGAGGAGAGTTGAGAAAGGCCTTCTTCTTCAGTCACTGAGCAGTAGCCACCATCTCCCAGTTAAGCAGCTGGAGGTCGGTCAACAGTTAGGAATCTATTGGGAATTTGGGGGTTGGGAGGAGAGACGTTCTCTGTGAGCATGCCACACTTTTGTTTGGGACTGGCAATTACCGTCTAAGCTGAGCCTGGGAATTCACCCACCAATAATAATAATAATAATAATAATAATAATAATAATAATAATTGTACCCCGCCCATCTGGCTGGGCGGGCGGCTTCCAACAAATATTAAAATACATTAAAATATCACAGATTAAAAACTTCCCTAAACAGGGCTGCCTTCAGGTATTTTCTGAATGTCAAGTAGTTGCTTATCTCTTTGACCTCTGATGGGAGGGCATTCCACAGGGCAGGGTGCCACTACCGAGAAGGCCCTCTGCCTGGTTCCCTGTAGTTTTGCTTCTCGCAGTGAGGGAACCGCCAGAAGGCCCTCGGCGCTGGATCTCAGTGTCCGGGCTGAATGATGGGGTGGAGATGCTCCTTCAGGTATACAGGACTGAGGCCGTTTAGGGCTTTAAAGGTCAGCACCAACACTTTGAATTGTGCTCGGAAACGTACTGGGAGCCAATGTAGATCTCTCAGGACCGGTGTTATATGGTCCTGGCGGCCGCTCCCAATCACCAGTCTAGCTGCCGCATTCTGGATTAATAGCAGTTTCCGGGTCACCTTCAAATGTAGCCCCACGTAGAGTGCAGTACTCATGGTGCAAGGACGAAATGACACTCCCTCCATAGAATTACCAAACTACACCCGTTTTCACCACCCCATGGTGAAACTCAGGTGGCATAAACTGCTAGCACCTTCATGGGCAGTGGCTTCATCTCGGAGCCAAACGGCAAACGCAGACATTGTCAAAAAGTGCCCAATTAAACAACTCAAAACAGGCTTAAAGGTGGGTGTTGTGTTTTCTTTCTTTCTTTTTTAAAAATGCACCCTTTTAGTCATTCAAAGTGCTTTTATCGATTAATCTAAGCCAGGCACGTCCAACTTCTAAGAGACTGTGATCTACTCCCACTATAAAAAAAACTGGCAGTGATCTTCCCATTGGATTGACCAGAGTTGTTGAGCTTTTTGGGGGGAGTGGGGTGGAGGATGAGACAAAGTTGTTCAGCTTTTCCTAGGGAGGATGAGACAAAGTTGTTGAGTTTCTTGGTTTTTTTGAGGGGGTGGGCAGGTTCCCGCGATCTACCAGGATCAACCGGGGACATCCTGCGATCCACCAGTAGATCGCGATCGACCTGTTGGACAGCCCCGATCTAAGCAGTTTCATTTTTGTCACCCTTATAATAATCAGGACATGCCGGATTGTCAACACTCCTCTCCCCCCCCCAAAAAAAGAGAGAACTTAGCACCCTACATGAAGATTCCCTTATGGTCAGTTTTGAACCACTGGACTCACAGACTTTGAAAAATACGGTCCTAACAGACCCATAATGCGCTTCTTGCACCTGCAAGAGAAGAGACCATAAAGCATGGGAGTGACGACGCAGCCAAGGACTTTCTCAGATCAAGGCCAGAGCGCGCCTTAAATTTTGCCTTCCCTGCCTGGCGGCACAGCAGAGCTCCCGACGTGGCAAAGACCAGCTATAAATCTGTTTGCTGCCCGTTGATGGCCGGTGCATGGTTTGTTCAGCCCTTGTAATAAAGAAAAATGGACAACCTGCAGAAGCTGTTCTCCTTCCTCCGCCACAACAGATCCTGAGTTATGTTTTTCGGGAAGCAAAATGCTTCTCTGCTCCAACTCAAGCAGCCTTCGGTTACAGAAAAGGCCCCGCGGTTTCGTCGCCAGCCCCCAGAACGCCCTCAGAGGGGGCACACAGAGAAGGGGCTCAGATACTGATCTCAGGGTCCGAGAGGGTTCGTATTTATGTTTCGCTGTTTTGTGTAAAATACAGTGGTACCTTGGTTCTCGAATGGCTTGGCTCCCGAACAAATCGGCTCCCTAATGCCGCAAGCCTGGAAGTGAGTGTTCCGGTTTGCGGACATTTTTCGGAAGCTCAACGTCTGACGCAGCTTCCGATTGAGTGCAGGAAGCTCCTGCAGCCAATCGGAAGTCGCGCCTTGGTTTTCAAACGGTCTCGGGAGTCGAACGGACTCCTGGAACCAGGGGCGGAGCAAGGGGGCGGGGGGGGGCGGTCCGCCCCGGGTACCGCCCTGGGGAGGGTGACACTCTGGGAGCAGGCCCCACCCCCGCGATCGACACCGTCAGCGCGGCAACTTTTAAAAGGCTGTAACGCCCGAACAGCAGCACAGCGTCTGTGCTGCTATTCACGCGCTGCAGCATTAAAGGTGAGTGAGCCGCACTGCGCATGTCCACCCAAGATGGTGGACACGATCGGCCGGCACCCCTTCTGACCGGCACCGCACCAAGTTTTAAGGCTGTAGCGGGCGAACAGCAGCGCTGCTGTTCTCCCGCTGCAGCCTTAAAATGCGGCGTGGCCCGGTGCCGGTTGGAAGGGGTGCCGGCCGATCGCGTCCACCATCTTGGGTGGACTGCGCATGTCCACACATACACAGTACAGCCAGGAGGCTGCGCACGCATCGTGACGTCACGATGCATGCGCCGTGACGTCAGGGCGCGCGCGCTGGGGAGGGGTGCTTTGAAGTTTGCCGTCCCGGGCAGCAGAGCGGCTCGCTCCGCCCCTGCCTGGAACGGATGAAGTTCGAGAACCAAGGTACCACTGCCTGCAATAGAAACATATATACAGTACTTAAACATAAAGCACCACAAGTACAAATTAAATAGCAAGGCAGCCAACAATATATAGACATATACAATGTTTAAACACCATAAATACAAAATAATCATTAAAACGACCAGCTGATCAAGAAAATTTAAGCCGCTGCCGAGGCTTGTTAGCATCAAATATGCTTTTTTGTGAAAAATAACCTCCTTTTGCCTCTCCTGGATTTCCCAATCTTCAGCTTCACTGGACAACCCCGGGGGGGGGGGAGGATCTCCCTATGAGGTATCTCCTGATATTTGTTATACACCTCTACTCACCTTTCCCCTAAACTAAAAGGCTCCAAATGCTGCAATTTTCCTTCACAGGAGAGTCAATTCATCTCCTTGATGGGTTTGGATTGTCCCTTTCTTAACCTTTTCCAGCTCGGCAATATTTTTTTTTTGAGGCAAGGTGACAAGGACTGTACACAGAATTCCAAATGCAGTCGTACCATCAATTTGTTTGACAGCGCCGTAATATTGGAAATGCTGTTTTCATTCCCTTTCCTAATGATCCACGCACAGCACGCCATTCTTTTTCACAGCCGTCAAATACAGGGTCAACACCTCTACCAAGCCATCCCTTACGACCTAAAAGTCTTGTTCCATTTCAGTCACTATGAGCATATATGTAGAAATTTTGGTGTTTTTTTTGCCCAGATGTGCATCATTTTAGACCTGCTAAAACGATCGCGTTGCATTTGCCGTTTTATTGCTTGGATTCGCCCAGTTTGGAGAAAAAGAGAAAAGAAAAAAGAAAAAGTTATTGGAAAACCCCCGTGGTGGATATCCCCAGTAGAAGCAACCTCAACACTCAAGAATGATGTAAGAAGATCATGGCCAACGTATAAAGAATTAGTAGTAGAAATGAAAGAAATACCAAAACTAAAAGAATTTGAAGAATTAAAAAAGGATGGAATGAGCTGGTTGGAATATTTTCAACTAAAAGCAACTTTTGAAAAAGACTTAAAAAATAGAGGGTTTGAAAATAAATCAGGGAAATTAGAAGAATTTCTACAGAGTAAACAAAAAATACTTACAAAAATGTATAAAATATTAAATAATAAGCAACCAGATCAGGAAATCAAAGGGAAAAATATACTAAATTGGGAAAAAGATTTTGGTTATGAAATTGAGTATAATAAATGGAAGAAGTTTTGGACAAGGGATATTAACTTTACAGCATCATACCAATTAAAAGAAAACTTTATGAAAATACACCACAGATGGTATATGTCACCGGATAGAATAGCAAAAATAAATAAATCTGAAAATGATAAATGCTGGAGGTGTAAAGAGAAGATAGGAACGCAGTTCCATATGTGGTGGCTGTGCCCTGAAATTAAGAAATATTGGACGATGATACATGAAGAAATTAAAAAAATAATAAAAATATCATATAATAAAAAAGCTGAGGCATACCTATTAGGAATAGTAAATGGGGATATACCAAAAGAGAAAGTAGATATTTTTTTATATGCGACTACAGCAGCGAGAACCCTGATAGCCCAGCACTGGAAAGATAGTATTGTACCAACCAAGAAAGAATGGCAGAGCAAATTGGCTGAATATCTAGAGATGGCAAAATTGACTAACTGGATAAGGCAAAAGCCAAAAAATGTGATTCAAAACCAATGGAAATGTTTTAATGAATATTTAAGTAAACAAGGATCAAATGAAAGGTTTTGGTTGTGTTTGGAGTAGAATAATTTAAAGCTGAATTACAGTAACATTAAAAAATACATGGTGTTAAAGGAAAGAATGGCAGAAAATTTCAGTTGGAAATAGGTAGGGTTATGCAGTGGTGGAAGTCAACCAATTGTAATGTAATTTTTCCTTTAAAAAATGTATATTTTTTTCTTCCTTTTTCTTTTTCTTTTTTCTCCCACTCCGTTATCTTCTTCTCTTCTTCTTCTTCTTCTTTTCTCTCTCTTCTTTTCCTTTTAGTGGCTATTTCGTTTGTTTTTTTATGTAAGTATGTACTCTTATGTAAATTTACAAACTTTTGTATACATTTTATGCAATAAAACTTATTAAATTAATAAAAAAATAAAAATTCCTTCCAGTAGCACCTTAGAGACCAACTAAGTTTGTTCTTGGTATGAGCTTTCGTGTGCATGCACACTTCTTCAGATACACTGAAATAGAAGTCACCTGACCCTTATATATAGTGAGGGAGTGGGGAGGGGTATTGTTGATGACTGTTAACGACTGCAATTGGTCTTAAAGCAAAAAGCAAGGGGTGAGATGGCTAAAGATAGCTTTGTCATGTATAATGAGATAAGAATCCAATGTCTTTGTTCAGACCAGGTCTCTCCATGGTTTTAAGTTTGGTAATGAGTTGCAATTCAGCAACTTCTCTTTCCAGTCTATTTCTGAAATTCCTTTGTATTAAGACAGCTACTTTGAGATCTTGTATAGAATGTCCTGGGAGATTGAAGTGTTCTCCTACTGGTTTCTCTGTCTTGTGATTCCTGATATCAGATTTATGTCCATTTATCCTTTGGCGTAGGGTTTGGCCTGTTTGTCCAATATAGAGAGCTGAAGGGCACTGTTGGCATTTGATGGCATACACACAGTGTTAGATATACACCCTTATATACAGCCTCTCACTATATATAGGGTCTGGTGACTTCTATTTCAGTGTATCTGAAGAAGTGTGCTACTGGAAGGATTTTTTTAATTTTTAATTTTGTTTTGACTATGGCAGACCAACACGGCTACCTACCTGTAACCAGTTTGGAGAGATCCTTTTCCTTCTAGCCACCCCCAAACAATTGGGTATCGTCAGCAAACTTGGCTGCCTCACTTGCTCAACAGAAACCATCTGTCATGGATGCTTTAGCTGAAATTCCTGCATTGCAGGGGGGTTGGACTAGATGACTCTTGGGGTCCCTTTCCAACTCTGTGATTCTATGAAACTCCAGCTGACCTATGAATACGGTAGAATGCAGTGGTCCCATATCACCATGGCTAATAGTCATGGACGGAGCCATTTCTCTGGCTTGTTTTCCCGTATCAAAGAGAACCAGTCCTTGCTTGCCCTCCAAAATAAAACCTAAATATAGAATCTAGGGTTGTCTGGAATTTCTCGGACACAGGCGGTATTCAGCCCTCGTGAACAGCGCCCGGGCAGAAATCGCTGGATGCATGGCAGCCCATGTTGGTCGTATAGATTTTGGAAATACGGCAACTCTCCTGATGCCGTCCTGTCATCCTCCATGCAGCTTGGCGAAGAAGGCAAACTTTTTCAGAACCCGTAAAGGAAAATAAAATGCCTGGCACCCACTGAGGCTGCTGGACAAAGTCTGTTTCATTAGCTAACAATAGTCTGGCATGTCCCCAGGCACTGGGAGTTGGATTGTCAGATTCTACTTATGATAAATCCATACTTCTGAAAGAGACGGGCAAAGGGGATGTGTGATTATGGGTGGTTTAAAAGAAGGGGACTCACCTAAAGATTGAGACAGGGCAGGGGAGAAGGCTCCCATTTCTTTCTAGGGAACAGGCAAATATATCAGTTTCGGCTTCTCCCCATTTCCCATTTTTCCAATCTTGAATTCAAGTCTCCGTATTTCCTCAGCAAATCGCGAATTGCGAATTCTTTCCTCACGAAAATGCATCTAGTGCATTTAGTGCAAATTTCTCCTAATAAGCAAATCTCTGCATTCTCCTAATAAGCAAGTATCTGCATTCAGATACATATTTCTGCAAAAAAATTGCCCCATTATAATGCATTTCTGTATGTTATTTTCCCCCCACTAATACCTGCATCTTAATGCACACTTTATCCTTATATATGCATTTCTGTACACAGTGCTTGGAGAGCTGCATTGTGAAATTCAGAGGCGTGCAAATTTTGAAGAATAGGTTCATGCATTGGTATGGGAAGCTGAAATTAGCTAGGTTTTCATTAAAATTCAACAAAACCAATTTTCTCCCTCATCCCTATCCCTCCCCCCCATTGACATTACTATCATGGAAAATTCTGTGCTAATGAACTAAAAAATTCACAAGCAGAAAATTCCATTCTCACTATTGCAACAAAACTAGGAGGTCCCCAATTCACTCCTAGCGCTGGCACCACTATTTTCTTACTACTGGAAGACCCACCCTGACCTTTGGAGAACAGCACAGCTATCATATGTGCTTTGTAATTCTTCCCTTGCGTCATGAGGACTAGCACCTTGCTTGCTTTTTTTAAAAAAAAAAAAAATTCTTAAAGGCACCATGAAGATTATTTGGATCCTGCAGCACAATACTAAAGGCTGAGTTAAAAGATAATGTTTCACTGTCACAGCAACGCCAATTCAAGCAACTTTTCCAAGCGGCTCCCGGCGGGGCAGAGATTGGAAGCCCTGCTTCTGCATCACGTGTGCAAGAGAGACAGAACTTTCCCATCTTTATTACCGCCTCATTCTGGTATGTGTTTGTTATGTTTGGCTGAACATGAGCAGGATTTAGTCTACAAAACTTGACTAAGCCAACAGTCAATATTTAACCAGCCCCTCCCTCACGGCTCCAAAAAGGGTTTTTGGTTTCCTCAGCTGAAAACATCCATTAGAGAGATTTCGTGCAACTACAAAAGAGGAGACAAAAGAGAACTTCTCCATCATCAACGCTGATCGAGTTTTCTATTTCCGGGGAGCTGAATCCGAGGTCTTTGTCTAGCCTAATTCTCTTTTTCTCCCCATGTTCAAGCGAGGCTGAGAAGAATCTCTTTGTTTGGGTTGGACTGTGGTAAACGGAGACGTCCTTTGCAAATCCTCTTTTTCAAAAAAGAAAAAAAGGGGGGAGGAAGAGGTCTACGTATACTCATTGAACTGGTTAATGCTGTAATAAAAGGGTTGTCCTTGCCCCAGAAGAAATTCTCAAGCTAAGACTGAACTCTCAGGGTGGGGTGAGAGGCCTGGCCGCGTGCCATGGAACGAAGGGACTCCCTTTTGGCCTCCCTTCTCCATCTGGTTTCAACTCTCATTTCTGTCCCAGGTCACAACCTTCAGCAAGCACATCCTTGCAACTTCCCCTCGATTGGGATGTATTTCTGTATAGGGCAGTTTCCCCCAAACTTTCTGGGTCGGAGCACCACTCCCTTGTTTCCATAAACCATGGGTAGGCAAACTAAGTCCCGGGGGCCAGATCCGGCCCAATCGCCTTCTAAATCCGGTCTGCGGACGGTCCGGGAATCAGCGTGTTTTTACATGAGTAGAATGTGTCCTTTTATTTAAAATGCATCTCTGGGTTATTTGTGGGGCCTGCCTGGTGTTTTTACATGAGTAGAATGTGTCCTTTTATTTAAAATGCATCTCTGGGTTATTTGTGGGGCCTGCCTGGTGTTTTTACATGAGTAGAATGTGTCCTTTTATTTAAAATGCATCTCTGGGTTATTTGTGGGGCCTGCCTGGTGTTTTTACATGAGTAGAATGTGTGCTTTTATTTAAAATGCATCTCTGGGTTATTTGTGGGGCCTGCCTGGTGTTTTTACATGAGTAGAATGTGTCCTTTTATTTAAAATGCATCCTCTGGGTTATTTGTGGGGCCTGCCTGGTGTTTTTACATGAGTAGAATGTGTGCTTTTATTTAAAATGCACCTCTGGGTTATTTGTGGGGCTTGTCTGGTGTTTTAAATGAGCAGAATGTGTACTTTTTTTAAAATGCATCTCTGGGTTATTTGTGGGGCATAGGAATTCATTCCCCCCTCCAAAATATAGTCCGGCCCCCCACAAGGTCTGAGGGACAGTGGACCGGCCCCCTGCTGAAGAAGTTTGCTGACCCCTGGCTAAACACTTCTGCATCAGGAAGATTTTGGGGCACTGCATCGCATGGCAGGATAGGGTCTCAAACAAAGATATCAAAAGGGCCTGGGAAAAGACATATAAAGATTTGGAGAAAATGTGGGAAATGATGGTTGTTAAAAAAGAAGAAGAAGTTATGATATTGAGATGTACAGGACTTGATGGGTTGTTTGAAGAGAGGCAGAGAGTTAAGTCGTGCATCCACAGCAGTGACCAGAGAAGGAATGATCGCTGGGAGGAGCGCAGAGAGAATAAACGCCCTGGTGCATCCGCAGCAGCACAACTGGACACCCTTGTCTGCCCCAGCTGCAAGAAAACATGTCTCTCCTGCATCGGTCTCTACAGCCACAGCAGGCGCTGAAACTCTCTAACACCCCCAAAGGTGCACTCCTCTGTTGTCTCCTGAGACAGACGGATGGCAGCCAGGGCCGGATTTAGGTTTGATGAGGCCCTAAGCTACTGAAGGTAATGGGGCCCTTTATATGTCCAGCTGTCCTTTGTCAACAACAAATTGTCGTGTTTTTTGTGTTGAATATATGCTATATGGTAATTTATGGACCTAATAGGTATCTAAAGCCATTTTATTTGTTTTTTTATCTTATATTTTGGAAATGTACATCCACTTTTTTCCCCCTTTTGATTTTTTTGGGGGGCCCCCAAGAGAGGATGGCCGTAAGCTATAGCTTGCTTAGCTTATATGTGAATCCGGCACTGATGGCAGCGACGAAGTTCCCCCTATAAAAAGCATTCATCATAACAGCAGTTTTCACAAGCCACTAAGGAAAAGGATCACCCAACATTCAGAACAGCGACGATTAAATGCCTTTATTCAAAATCCAGTTGAAACTATTTCTGTTTAACCAATTCCACAAAACCGATGAACTTGGGTCTAGTGATGCCAGATAACGGCATTAAAATATTTGCTCGTAAGGGTGAACAAAACCTACAGCAACAAACCTATATAGCTACTCACCAAATTGCACAAACCTTTGCCTATCAACAGATGTACTGTAACTAACTTATAAGGAAGCCAACAGCTATTAACCAAACATGGGCTATCTTGTGACCAGTCAGAATCACAAATAGAAACAAGCACGTGCAAAGGAAATAGCTTTGAAAGCGATGAGAAGCAAGGGAGATGATCCGTACTAGGCTCCGGGATTAGCTGCTGTGATTATATAATAATAATAATAATAATAATAATAATAATAATAATAATAATAATATTTTTATTTATACCCTGCCCATCTGGCTGGGTTTCCCCAGCCACTCTGGGCGGCTTCCAACAGAATGTTAAAATACAATAATCTATTAAACATTAAAAGCTTCCCTAAACAGGGCTGCCTTCAGATGTCTTCTAAAAGTCTGGTAGTTGTTTTTCTCTTTGACATCTGGTGGGAGGGCGTTCCACAGGGCGGGTGCCACTACCGAGAAGGCCCTCTGCCTGGTTCCCTGTAACTTGGCTTCTTGCAGGGAGGGAACCGCCAGAAGGCCCTCGGCGCTGGACCTCATAGATTTGCACGAGAAACTTGGAAGGCCGGTCAAAATGATTTCCCCCGTGTAGGAGCCGTGGGGTTGGCACTCTCTGTAGCTCTTTTAAGTTGAATTCCGCATAGACGGCCGCAATGGAAGCAGCTCAAAAGAGGGCCAAGTGACGGAGAATTGGAAGCCCTTTTTATTTATTTATTTTTTCATCCTTCTATTCTTTTGTTTTTATTTTTTTCAGTTTCTTTTTGCTTTGCTTTGTTCCTGATTCAGGGTTTTTTTTTGGGGGGGAGGGGGTTGGATGTCCTCTGGCTCAATAAGGGAATTGTACCCCCCCCCCTGAAAGTGATGGGATTAATGGTGAAAAACCCCTTGTGAGAGGCAAGGAAGGGGGTGGTCTCTCAGGGCGGGGGGCTGCTGTGATTTTATCGTGTATTGTGAGATCTTCAGATCAAGGGCGGTATATAAATTTAATAAAAAATAAGAATAAGATAAGAATGAGAAGCTGCTGGGTGAAAGCTGGTAGGGTCCACACCTTTCTGTGTGAAGCAGGAGTTCAAATCTACCCTTGAGAGAGGACTCTGCATTATTATTAATTATTATTATCTCTTTCTGTTTTTGTTTTCATTTAGATTAGTTTGGTGTTTTTTTATTGTATTGCATTATGAAAAAGCTTAAATGAAATCTCATGGAAGGGGGGAGGGAGAGGGTCATGCGAGCCAACCTTCAGTTGGCTAAACCTGCCAACTATTTGAAAATAGAATTCCATTTAGATAAGAACATGAAATAAGCCCATTTTGGGCCTGGTAGGTTAATCATTAATGTTGTGCTAGCGAGCAGCTGCGTGAGAAATCCCCGGGCATCTTTCCAGTCCCAAAACACAACAGGAGGACTTAATCAGTGCTATTCTAGGAAAGAAACTTGTAGTTACCAACAGCAAAGGAGCCCAGTGTGTTCTTGTTTACCCTTCATTCATGGCCATTGGAAGTGCGGATGTTGGGAATGTGGACATTATGGGGGAAGCATCCGTTCTCAGGCACGGAAGGGTCAAAGAGCAGATAAGTCTGTAGCCACGAAGACAGGCGTGTAAAGAAGATATCGTTTCACATGCTGCCCTGCTGCATTCATCACACGCACCACTGTTTCCGTTGTGCTGCAGTTACGCTTCTGCCAGAAACCATGCTATTCGCCTTGCGTTCCACAGTGGTGAAATCATGTTAACTGATATAGTTTATTGTCACGGAGGAGAAGTGCTGCGTCTGAAAGCCCAGATTTCAAGCGGATCTCAGCGGCGTCCCACCCCCACCTATAAAATGCAAAATCCAAGGAGCAGAAACGACTATTCATGTACAGGACGACAGCAGCCTGGATACTACTTGCCCAGAGATGAATGGCTGATGAAGACTATGCTGAAATGGCGAAATTGACTGGGTAAATCAGAAACCAGGAAGAGAAGAACTTTTAAGAAGGAATGGGGGCAAAATATAATGTATTTAAGAAAACATTGTAAACAACTAACAACTTTGGCAGGATTTGAACAATGCTTGCAACGCGCGAAAAACTATGGTAAAAATGGATTTTTTAAAAAAAAAATTGAGAAAATAAGAGAAGCCGTTGGGGGGGGAAAGGTTGATAATGGTAACCATGGAAGGGCGGAGGGGAGTCGAAGGATTCAGGGATGATTTTGACGTTTGATGTTTGAATTTAAATCAGCAATGTAAAACTCAATAAAAATGTATTTTTTAAAAAACAACAACGCAAAATCCATTTTGGAAAGGCCGCAGCTGAGGCAAAGTGGCAAACGAGGCCTCCGTCTCCTACGGGCGTGGGGAAACGCAAACAAACAAACAGTTGTAAACACAACGCACAGGCTTCTTTTTCTCCCTTTCATCCCAATAATAAGATAATTGTAGGCTTTTCTGTTCTGGAAGACAACATGCCCATTATGGGGGCTGCGTCGCCCATTTGCATAAGTAATCACAAGGCAAAGGACAGGCGAGATGGAAACGGGACTGGCGCTGCAATGAGCGAGGGGATGAACGACAAAGATGCATCACACACAAACAAGAAAGTCCCAAGGTTCATCCATCAGGCATTATTTAGTATTACAGTCATAACTCAGGTTACAGACGCTTCAGGTTGCGCGATTTCGGGTTGCGCACCGCGCCGAACCCGGAAATACCGGAACAGGTTACTTCCGGGTTTCGGTGCTTTGCGCATGCACAGAAGCACTGAATTGCGACCTGTGCGTGCACAGACACGGCGCTGCGGGTTGCGAACGTGCCTCCCGCACGGATCATGTTCGCAACACGAGCATCCACTGTATCATCATCATCATTATTACTTGACCTTCACCATAAGGTCCCAGAGTGGTTACAGCATTACAAGACAATATTAAAAACAGTTTAAAACTGCAGCCATACCTTGGTTCTCGAATGGCTTAGTTGACGAACAAACTGGCTCTCGAACGCTGAAAACCTGGAAGTAAGCGTTCCTGTTTTTGAACGTTTTTCGGAAGCAGAAATGTCTGGTGCGGCTTCCGATTGAGTGCAGGAAGCTCCTGCAGCCGATTGGAAGCCGCGCCTCGGTTTCTGAAAGGTTCTGGGAGTCAAACAGACTTCCGGAATGGATTAAGTTTGAAAACCAAGGTTCCACTGTATATTGTCAAGAGACAATGGAGTGCGCCTCTGGGGGTGAAGTCAAACCGCTGCGTTAGGAACACCGAAGTGACCTCCTGTGGGCGCAAGCCTGGGGAGTGTGTCTGGAGGTCCTGGGCTGCCCAGATGACAAGACACCCCTCCCCCCAGCCTCGCTGATGAGGTCCAAAGGAAAGCAGAGAAGAAGAAGAAGAAGAAGAAGAAGAAGAAGAAGAAGAAGAAGAAGAAGAAGAAGAAGAAGAGGAGGAGGAGGAGGAGGAGGAGGAGGAGGAGGAGTTTGGATTTGATATCCCGCTTTATCACTACCAGAAGGAGTCTCAAAGCGGCTAACATTCTCCTTTCCCTTCCTCCCCCACAACAAACACTCTGTGAGGTGAGTGGGGCTGAGAGACTTCAGAGAAGCGGGGACGCGAACCCGGTTCACCAGATTACAAGTCCACCGCTCTTAACCACTACAACACACAGAGCAAGATGTTTGGCACCAACTTAGCTGTAGGAGTTGCTGAAAGGAGGCGTACAAGGTGCCACCCAACCGCCTTAAGGACTCCGCTCCAGATTTGGGTAGGGTTTACTCCTGAGCCTTTTCTGCTCCCCAAGATACCCCGCAAGGGAGAGGAGGTTTAGGATCAGAATTTTCCTTCCCCTAGATGGGCTCCATCCCCAGGCTCACAAGCCCCCTCTGCCCCCTCTACATCACGTCCAGAAACCATCTTTGCAACGGTTGGGCCCACTCTTGGTGTCATCCGCTCAATTCGCCAGAGCCTGTCTTTGCTTGCAAGAGAAGTCCCCAGCTCACCGAGGGTTTGAGACCCATCGCCTACCCTCACCTGGTTTAGCTGACTAGTCGAAGCCCTTTCCCGGGGTATGTCTGTTGTCCTGTGCTGGCAGCTTCAAGGAGCCACAAACCGAATTTGAACATTGAAAACAAAAATGGCCAATATCATAAACTGCGGTGAATCCTTCAAACTCAGGCCCTGAAGGGTCAGCGGATGTGAAGACAGAACAGGGTTAGTCAGAAATGAAAGGAAATTATTAATATACTCAGGGGAATACCCAAGTCTGCTAAGTGCAATTGAAAAAGAATTTAAGAGGGTAATTCTCTTACCCCCCCCAAAAGTCCAGGGTAGTCTTAACATGCTCAATAACCAAAGAATATTGAGTGGTCAGGTGGAACATTTTGTGGTGGGCCTTATAACTAGTTTGTAAAATGTACTCCGGTTTTGCTAGTCCCAGGAAGCGCCAGGAAACTGTGCAGGACAGCAAAGTCTTTCCTGGGTGGGAATTGTATTCAACTGGCTGGATTCCAATATTTCAGCTGATGTTGCTCATGCGTTCCCAAGCCTATCTTTCCCTCCAGAAGGACTGTAAACAGAGAAGGAATACAGAGTGTTCCACAAAAGACGGATTCTTATTTTTTTAAAAATTTCGGTACCTGGTGGGTGAGCCTGGCTCCCGTTCCACTTTCATTCGTCACACATACCTGCCTCCACGGCAAACGCCAATTTCCTTGTCGAGCTTTGCTCCACCCTTGCGCTTCTGGGGGACGGCCAAAATATATAAGCACACAAATAGCTCTTTGGAACACAATCTGATTGCACCTGCTTAAAACACAAAGGGCGAGGGGAATGCCCACACCCAAACGCCCAGGGTCTTGCAGCAGGGAGCAGTTTATTTGCAAATCATACCCACTGTAAGAAGGTCAGATCTCCCCACAGTAGCCCCAGCGACCCTGGACTGCAAACGCATTACGGATTTGTTATTAACTTGGCATAAAGAAGCTGAAGCGCAGCGTTGCACCTCTCTCCTCCTGGTATGCTACTGGCAAAAGAAATTCGGCGTGGGAGGGTCCAAAAACACTAGTTATTCATTGGTGGGGATTCGGCCAGAAACTGCAAGTGTTAGGCCTTGAAACCAGTTTGAAAGCCGTGATTTTGAAGGCAGCTTTCACTCAGCTGGTGCCCTCCAGCTTCTTTTGGACCATAATTCCCATCAGCCCCCAAAGCCTCTCTGGTTTGGCTTCACCCCTTGAGGCACACTCCATTGTCTCTTGAGACAGATGGATGCCAACAACGACTAGCATGGGCCTTGATAACTTTTTGCAGGGATGCCTCCCCTCACTCCTGGTTATTATGTTCAGAGATTTCTGCGTTCTCAGGGTGTAAAAGAAAGAAAAATAGACAAAGCAACTCTTATTATTATTATTATTATTATTATTATTATTAAAATCACAGCCTGCAACCTGAACCCGTTATGCAAACTGAGCAAGTCGGGATTCATGTCCTCATTTTACCATGCAAATCAGGCTTCTGGCAGAATTTTGCAAACATTTGGACTACCCCTAGGGTTGCCAAGGAGTACGGCACAATCTCTTGAATATCGTTGCCGTACACATCTGTTTGCATAAATGCAAAGCTGCCTTAAAAGCCTGACAGTTCCAGCCCAGCGCTGCGAGAAATCTCGCCAGCCAAAGTCTCTTGCAAATATCCTGCTTCTTTTTTTTTTTGCTCATCTGGGGAGGCTTGAACCTGGGATTATATGAGAGCGTGTGCCTCTGCTGCTGAGCTGTGAGCCATCCCTGAGATGGTAAAATGATGGTGTATTTAGAAACACAGAAAACTGTCACTATGGCAAGTCAGATTATTTGCCCATCTCAGTCCCAGCAAGCCAGTTTCCCAGGGTGCATGGGAGTTGTAGTTCAACATCTGGAGGTCTAAAGGTTCCCCACTCCTTGTAGGCTTTTCATGTGAAAAGTCACGATTGGAAACAGAGTTGCTTGATACAAAAACAATTTTTTTTTGGTCTAAAATGTATAATTTGCTGCTGGAGTGGCACATGAAAGATGAGCGAGTGAAGTCAGTTATGATTGATTGGGCAAAAGATGTGGGTCACAATATTATGATGAAGGACTGGGAAAGACTGTGGAAAAATGGTATGAAATTTACTGCGTGTAATGTTTTGAAAGAGAACCTGCTAAAGATGATGTATAGATGGTATTTAACACCTGTCAGATTAGCAAAAATGCGTAACGCAGCTGATAATAAGTGTTGGAAATGTAAAGAAAAAGAAGGCACCTTTTTCCACATGTGGTGGACATGCCCCAAGATAAAAGACTTCTGGGGGGAAAATTTACAATGAACTGAAAAAAGTGTTTAAAAACACTTTTACTAAAAAGCCAGAAGCCTTTTTGCTTGGAATTGTAGGAGATGAGATCCCAAGGAAGGATGGTACATTCTTTTTGTATGCCACAACAGCAGCTAGATTATTAATAGCCAAGTACTGGAAAACGCAAGATATTCCTACGATAAATGAATGGCAAATGAAAATGCTTGAATATATGGAACTCGCCGAGATGACTGGAAGGATCTGCGACCAGAAAGAGGAGAAAGTAGAAGAAGATTGGAAGAAATTTAAAGAGTATTTGAAGAAATGTTGCAACATATAGAATACCCTTATGGAAGTACAGTTAGGTTATCGGTAACTTATATAGTTTGATGTTTTGCAAAGTATTGATTTTATTATTATTATTTACAATTTAAATGTCTAGAAAAAGAACCTGCTACAGAAAAGAAATGCGCAATGAAGCTCAGAGGAGGGGTTTGGGGGAAGTCACCAAACAATGGAAAATTTCAATGTAATGATTTGTGAAATGTACTGTGTTTTGTCTGTATCTCTTGTTTTTCTTTTTGATGTTCTGTTGTTCTCTTATAAAAAAATAAAGGTTCCCCACTCCTGATTCTAATCCTATCCATGGAGGGTGGTCCATTAAGCTGAACTGCTTCCTGTCCCACGAACCTCAGTCCGCCCCCATCTGCGTGATGCCAGGGAAGGGGTGGCTCTGCCCGCCAATGGCTCTGCCTCCAACTTCTGCTGGTCTCCTTGCCCACCAGTTTCAGTGGGCACCAGTCCCTACTGGAGCCAATCTTGTCTACTCTGACTGGCAGCAATTCCCCGGGGTCTCACGGAGGTCCATTCTCTAATCCTTCCAACTGAAGCTACCAAGGACTGCATCCCCTCCGACATTTCTCCGATGAAAATAGGAGCATCCAAAGGAAAACAGAATCAAATCAGAAACCAAGATGGCCTCTGTAAATCCAGGACACTGGGAGGGTCTGCTGACTGAAGTCGAACCCGGGTTTCTCTGCATGCCCCTGGGGCATCTGTTCTGCAACCAGTAGCAAAAAATACCTTTCCTCTGTTTTGTACACAACCCATCATTGCTCCTGATGCAGTTGTTTATCTCGTTGCACCGTTCCGCTTGGGAATAGCTCTCGCTCTCTCCTTTCAAGCAAAGGTATTCTATGGGGTATAAGCAAAGCTGACCAATTATTCCACTCCAAAGCCACAGAAGCAGTTTAGCCCCCAGAACCACCCACCCTTTCAAACAAGCGATGCCTCTCGTGTAGCCCAGTTCCAGGCTCACGACGGAACCATACAGAACTGCAAACACATTCCCCCTGCTCAAAAACTGCAGATTGATCTGCAAAGGGCTATCTAAGGGTCCTTAAAAATCAAAATAAGCCAGTTTCCTAAAATAGTAACGTAAAGATATAAGTTGAACCCTGCTTGATCTGACTGGGTTACCGCAGCCACTCTGGGCTGCTTCCAACAAATTAAAACATCAAACAGAGTAAAACATCAAACATTTAAAACTTCCTTGTACAGGTATCCTGGTCCCAGGCTGTACTGGGATTTAAATACCAAATCTTGAAAGCTAAACTGAAGCCAGTATAACCCTTTGAAAAACGGGTGCTATGCTGCATTCTCTTCAGCCAGTTTCAGTCGCAACCGTGCTGTGGACGAGTTAATGTTTCTGAACACTTTTCGAAGGCAGTTTCTCAAACGCAGAGCCCCATCAAGTCCCTTTAAAATTCTGCTGCTTTCGGAAGTCAAAACAGATCTTTCCAGCAGCTTTCAAGGGAACCCAGGCCCAAGCTTAACAGTTGTGCAGCTTGAGCCAAAGACACCCCACAATCTAAAAAGAACTCCCCGCCCCCCCAGAAGTAAGGAGCATAAGACAGCAGTTTCAAATGTTGGAACTAACACTGGTGAAGCTTGTATGTGTGAATCTGCCAACAACTGTGCCAGGGGCAGCTCCCGACAATTTGCTTGTGCTAGCACGGGTGCAAAGTTTAGGGGGGGGGATCCCCTGATTCTCAGAGACCCCAATCCTCACAAATGGGAGGGTTGGGTTGCCAGCTTCTTAGGGGAAGGCAGACCTCCCATGCCTTTAACTGCTCCACAATAAGTAGAGGTTCGGCAGGTTCATGCAGTTTTCAAAGACCTGGCAGTACTGCAGGAGAACAAACCCGGCAACCCTACTCACAAGGCAGAGGCTATATCACCTGCTGGATCATATCCCTGCCAGAACTCGAACCCGGCCCTATTGGATGCCGAGCGGGCAATGTCCAGCCATGCAATCTGCTCTGAGCAAAGGAATGAAAAGAAGAGTGTCAGATGAGCAAGGAGACATTGTGCAAAGGCACTCGCCCAAGAGGAGTTGCAAACTCCCCAAACCCATTTGCTGCAAACAGCACCCCCGGGGTGCAAAAAGGAGGCGAGTGAGATTTTCTGCAGGAAAAGCAGCCGATCGGGGCAGGGTTCCCCCCCCCATGCCACAGCCCTGGAGACGGCTTGTATTTATTATTACACTTTTAAAAGTATTCCCCCCACGAAAGGGCTGCTCGAAGAATTTTACAGGTGTCAAAGCAACATGATCCCGGTTCTCTAAAACTGGGACAGGAACACTTTTCCAGCTCAAGGGCCACTTTCCATTCTAAGCAACCTTATGGGGGCCACATTCCAGCGGCGGGAGCGGCCAGAGGAGAATGCGGGCAAGTAGCGGGTGCGAATTTCGCCACTGTACAGTAGGTTTGTTGCTATACCCCCCACTCACCTCCCCACCCCTCTGTCCTCTATCCAAGCAAGCAAGAGGCATTGCCATATTAAGAGGCATTGCCATATTCCAGACAGGCAGAAGGATAACTCAGTCGGCAGAGCCTGAGACTCTTAATTTCAGAGTCGCGGGTTCGAACCCCACGTTGGGCAAAAGATTCCTGCATTGCAAGGGGTTGGACTAGACGACCCTCGTGGTCCCTTCCGATTCCATGAATCGAGGAGGGTGCAAAGCAGAGCTGGTAAAAGGGCTGCTGCTCAGGAGGGGGCATATGACCTGGGGAGAGTCCCAGGGGGCCAGACGGAGATATCTCGAGGGCCACTGGGTCTGAGATTTCCCCCTCCGCGCTCCAAACCTATCGATGGAGGGGCTTGGAAACAAACCACAAAAACACAATTCGGGGGGGGGGGAGGAAGGCAATGGGTCACAGATTCCGGCCCAAATGTCTGCTCTGCACCTGCGGACAGAAACCCACCTGTCTGAAGCCTCCTTCCTCAGCCAGCAAGGACAGAGCTGGCTTCTCAGTTTGTACCCCCCCCCCCCGCAATCTGCCCAGCCTGGGAAGGTCCTGCCTTATTGAAAAGAGGGGAGTTTCAGATTACCCTGCAAAGGGAGGTGAGAGCGAAGCAAGTTTCTTGCTTTCTTTCTTTCTTTCTTTCTTTCTTTCCTTTTTTTTAAAGAGTCCTTTTTAAAAAACCAGGAATTCCTCAGGTCATTTACCTCCACGCTCCAGGAGAAACTTGTTCCCATGCTCCCTCCGGATCCTCGCCCTCGCTGGGCTCTAAGCTGTTTCCTCGCCTGCAGGGACTTCTGGAGAAAAAACTAAAATTAATACCTGCCGTCAACAAACCCATCACCTGTTGCCAACCTTTGTTCCCTCCGATTGGCCGATACCAGGAAGCGCTTGCCTGCCAAGTTCCATTAACTCTTCCCAGGCGAGACGGCAACTTGCCCTGACCTGCCTTAGTAAACCTTAGGAACAGAATCCTACAATTGCAGAGCTGTGAGGGGCCACGGGGGTCATCTAGTCTAACCCCTTGCAATGCAGGATTATTATTATTTTTGTCCAACGTTGGTTCTCGAACCCACAACTCTGAGATTAAGAGTCGCGGTCTCTACCAACTTTGAGAACAGTAGAAGCAGCTGGGAAGAAAGAAGAGGCGTTCAGGGATATTTAAAGACAAAATTATAATTATTGTGTGTCCTTGTTTTTCAGATTGATCCTTTGACATGGTTTTGTACGTTTGGTGGTATTTTATGGATGGTGACTTGCTATTATTTTTATTGATTATAGTTTCGTAATTCTTTATTGTAATGATTAAGTGTAAAGGGTTTAATTATTATTTGCTGATATTTAATTTTGCTACTTACTATTATATTCCAATCAATTATTGAATATTGCTTTGTTTGATTTAAATTGTTTGTTTTTATTATGACTTTTTGTACAGGATCAGATTGTGTGATCTTTGCCGTCCATTGTTATTTCTTCAGCTTGCAAACTGCCCTGTGTATAATAATATAGAAAGGAGGTATACAAATAAAAAGTGAAATGAAATGGTAACTGCTTAAACTGAGGTTGGTGAGAACAGAGGCAAACCTCCTGGACTTTCTTTTGGCTGGGATAACTCGATTGGTAGAGCACGGGACTCTTCATTTTGCAGGGTCGTGGGTTCGAGTCACAATGTTGGGTGAAAAATTCTGCATTGCGGGGGGTTGGACTAAATGACCCCAATAAACACATTTTGTTTGTTTTTTTCTCAGCTATAAGACACAATGCGACCGTACGTATTTATATCCTTGTTAACAATATGCAAGCGGCAGAGTGCTGGGGGAGGGGGGAGCAGCCCAAAATCGGGCTTCTCCGCCCCCTCCGCCAGCGGCAGAGTGGCAAGCAACCCAAAATCGGGCTCCTCCGCCACCAGCTGCAGAGCAGCGGGGCTGGGCAGCAACATCTCAGGAACACAGGAAACGGCCTTGTAAAATGTCAGATTATTTGTCTATCCAAAGTGGTGCCTTGCAGAAGTTTTGGGCTACAACTCTCATCAGCCCTGGACAGCATGGCATCCGGAGGAAACCCAGACTCAAACCTCCACTCAGCCACAAAGCTTAGCTGGTGACCATGGACCACTGCCCAACCTGCCTTGCAGGGTTCTTGTAAGGATAAACACAGCGGGAGGGGGCTCAATGCCCTCAGAATAATGACTGACTGGGGGGACGGGGAATGAAAACCAGGTGGTGGTGGAGAGAATTGGAGATAAAAAGCTGACGGGTGAACTGAACCATCTCATTGTCTGGACGGGTTATGTTTGACCTTTTGTATTTTATTTTTGGTATTATTTTTTTGTATTATTTTAAAATAATTAAATAAATTATGCTTTTGAATTATGGTGCTGGAGGAGACTCTTGAGAGTCCCATGGACTGCAAGAAGATCAAACCTATCCATTCTCAAAGAAATCAGCCCTGAGTGCTCACTAGAAGGACAGATCCTGAAGTTGAGGCTCCAGTACTTTGGCCACCTCATGAGAAGAGAAGACTCCCTGGAAAAGACCCTGATGTTGGGAAAGATGGAGGGCACAAGGAGAAGGGGACGACAGAGGATGAGATGGTTGGACAGTGTTCTCGAAGCGACTGGCATGAGTTTGGCCAAACTGCGAGGAGGCAGTGAAGGATAGGGTGCCTGGCGTGCTCTGGTCCATGGGGTCACGAAGAGTCGGACACGACTGAACAACAACAACAACATTTTATTTTTTATATGTTTTTCAGGTTTATACATATCACTAGTTTTACAATCATTTTGACATTTCAAAACTTGACTTCCTTCCCCCTCTTTCTGCGGTTCCTTAAATTTATTTTTAATATCTTCTGCATATCCAAATTAACTTAATTTGCTCATTTATTCATCTACTTTAAATATATACTCTTATAAAACTGCAGGTTATTACAATAATCCTGCCAATGTTCTTATCTGTTTGCAATTTATCTGTAAATATTCAATAAACCATTTCCATTCTTTTATAAAAAGTTTGTTATCTTGATTTCTTATTCTTCCGGTAAGTTTTGCCGTTTCTGCATATTTATTCCATAAGTTTTTGTATCCGTTCTGCCCTTTTCTTTTTAAATGGCTTGCTGGGTTTGGAGTAAGAGCTGCCCATCAAAATCAACGAGGAAGACCAAGATATTGGAGTTGGAAGGGACCCAAGGGTCATCTAGTCCAACCCCCTGCCATGCAGGAATCTCAGCTAAAGCATCCATGACAGATGGCCATCCAACCTCTGCTTAAAAACCTCCAAGGAAGGAGAGTCCACCACTGTCAAACAGCTCTGCCTTTTGGAAAGTTCTGCCTTTTGGAAAGTTTTCCCCGGTTCTTAGGGAGAAGCCATTTTCAACAGAGCCCAGCATTGGAAGCAAGCAGCTGTTCTGAGGCAGCACCGGGTGTTGAAATTTTGTGCCCTTAACAATTTTGCGCCCCGGGGCAACCACCCCTGTGCTACGCCACTGGAACCTGGCACCTAAAAGGGCTCGATTCTGTTTTCCTTCCCTCCTCGATCCCAAGATCTCCACATTTGCTCCAAGCTAGCTTGGGCACACAGCACTCGATGCTTCCTCCTTTCAGAAAGGGCTTCCCTGCACCGGGGATACCAGCTGACCTATTAAACTTGGGCAGGAGGCAATCTTACGATCACCTGCAGAAACTAGGTCAATGTCGGCATCCGCCGTTAGCCCGCAGTTAACCAAAAGGTACCCGCTGGAGAACTCGAGTCTCGAGGCTTAATTTTGTACCAGAGCGCCAGAGTCTGGATACCCATTTTAAGACTCCCCACAGGACGGGTGTTTCGCCGTAAGCCCATTATCCTGCCGTTTGAAAACAGAACACCTTGTGTCCTTTTGCGCACCACATCCATTTTCGGCAAGTGTGCAACGGTTAGGAAAGACTGCAGCGGTCAACATGCGCAGGCGCGCTTTTCGAATACGGATCCCTAGGCTGTGAATAATTTAATGTTGTGGGCTGCAGACCATGTGAAATTGCAGACGTTTTGCAGAGGGGGAGAGGTGGGAACCAAAAGAGCCTGCTTTCAAATATTCTTGCAAACGCATGGTGCTCTGAACGCCGACAGTCCAGGAAATATGTAGAATCATAGATTTGTAAAGTTGGAAGGGACCCCCGAGGGTCATCAAGTCCAACCCCCTGCAATGCAGGAATCTTGCCCACAGCCATCCCTGGATGGGTTCGAACCCCCAACTTTCTGGGTAACAGCCAGATGCATGGACCCATGGTGCCAAATGTCTGCTAAAAATACAGAAATAAAGGCAGCCACTATCAGCCATTGAACACACATTGCTTGGAGGCACCAGCTGAGGAAACCCCAAGGGAAGAAGGCTCAGAGCCCGGAGATTGCTGGTGGGATGACAACAAGTGGTCAGAGGGAGAACAGACAGAAAACTGGGAAGAGGAGGTGTCGGAAGCTGAAGAGGCAGCAGGGTTTAGTGAGTGGGGAGAGTCTGTAGCAGAGAGCAGTGCAGAAGCAGAGGCTGGAGAGGAGGAGGCCCAAGAGGCAGAGATGAGCCAGGCTGCTGAAGAAGCCAGGGGGTCTCCCCCTCCTGCTGCGACCAGTTCGCTCCCCCCTGGTCTCCGAGAACCCAAAATGGTATGAAAAGGGTGGAGCAAAGAGAGATGAGATGACAGAGCCTTGGGCTGCTGGGGAAGGAACTGGGGGAGGAGCCTTAGAGAGCGGTGGAAAGGTGTGGGGGGCCCTTCAATCCACGCAACTGCCTCCTTGGGGCAAGACCCACTGAATAAAGAGGGCTTTTTTATTGCTCACTTACGCTTCTGACATCAGTTGTGCAAAAATGCATCCGAATGAATAAACTGCATTTTATGCACATAGTGGTTAAAACCCAAGCTAAAATTGTATTATGTTAGCGTTAGATTTGCAAAAATGAGCATATGAAGAAAAATTGCACAACGACATGTATACTGGGAGAAATTTGCTGGTGAATGTCCTTAAAAAAAAAAATCCATAGTATGTGGAAATGTGGAGAACTAAATTCAAGACTAGAAAAATGAGAAACCCGGGGTAGTCAACCTTTTTTATACCTAGCGCCCACTAAAGCATCTTTCTTGATGGTAAAATTTCCTTACCGCCCACCAGTGCTCAATGGAAGGAGGATTCAGCTTGTGCTATAGAACCCCCTACCGCCCACCTAGAATCCTGAAACGCCCACTAGTGGGAGGTAGGGACCAGGTTGACAACCCCTGATCTAACCATTAGCACATTCAATGTTGTAGCTCTATTCCTGTTGCCCGCGGACTGTCTTGCCAGAGTGGTGCATGCTCTGGTTATCTCCCGCTTGGACTACTGCAATGCGCTCTATGTGGGGCTACCTTTGAAGGTGACCCGGAAACTGCAATTAATCCAGAATGCGGCAGCTAGACTGGTGACTGGGAGTGGCCGCCGGGACCACATAACACCGGTCCTGAGAGATCTGCATTGGCTCCCAGTACGTTTCCGAGCACAATTCAAAGTGTTGGTGCTGACCTTTAAAGCCCTAAACGGCCTCGGTCCTGTATACCTGAAGGAGCGTCTCCACCCCCATCATTCAGCCCGGACACTGAGATCCAGCGCCGAGGGCCTTCTGGCGGTTCCCTCACTGCGAGAAGCAAAACTACAGGGAACCAGGCAGAGGGCCTTCTCGGTAGTGGCGCCCGCCCTGTGGAACGCCCTCCCATCTCAGTCAAAGAGATAAACAGCTATCCTATTTTTAAGAGACATCTGAAGGCAGCCCTGTTTAGGGACGTTTTTAATATCTAATGCTGTATTGTTTTAACATTTTGTTTGGGAGCCGCCCAGAGTGGCTGGGGAAGCTCAGCCAGATGGGCGGGGTACAAATAAATCATCATCATCATCATCATCATCATCCAGTTACAGGTGGGTAGCCGTGTTGGTCTGCCATAGTCGAAACAAAATAGAAAATTCTTTTCAGTAGCACCTTAGAGACCAACTGTGTTTGTTTTTGGTATGAGCTTTCGTGTGCATGCACACTTCTTCAGATACACTGAAACAGAAGTCACCAGACCCTTATATATAGTGAGAGAGTGAGGAGGGGTATTATACCTGAAGAAGTGTGCATGCACACGAAAGCTCATACCAAGGTGCTACTGAAAAGAATTTTCTATCATCATCATCATTCCTGGGTTTGTGCCTTTGTTTCTGCACAAGGGATGGAACGCATGCACACCGACGGCTTTCCAACGGTGTCCAGGAAACTTCCGGCATCCCTAAGAAGCTTGCAGCTCCCTGGTGAGAAGATCAGTATCAGCACATAAGCTCCCCGGAGAGAGAGCTTGCCCTCTCCTGCTGATCTTCCCTTGCAGGGTCGCCAATGTAGGGCAGAGTCGATTACGGTCATCTAAGGGTAGGAATGAGCAGGAGATCTGGCTGCGTTTGCAACCCCACAAACAAAAACACACACGGAAGCTTAGCTGGGTCCTTTCAAAATCCGCACTTCTCCGAAATTTGCAGTGCAGCTCTGGAAAATAGTGACAAGGCTAGAAGGGAACCCATTGTATAAAAGAAGCAGCGGCGTCGCAAGGGGGGGCGGGGGGCAGTCCGCCCCGGGTTCCAGGGGAGGGGGGGGTGACACTTGAGCCGGCCCTGCCCCACCCCGCCGGCAGGCCCTGAGCAAGCCATGGAGCGAGTCAGCCTCGCCCCGCAGCCTGCTCGCAAACCTGCTCAGCGGCCTGCAAGCAAGCCGCGGAGCGAGCCCGCTCCGCCCCGCGCCCGTGTGGGGCCCGCCCGCCGGCACCGCTATGGGGCTGCCCCGCCCCTGCTTCTGGAGCCGCTGTGGAAGCGGCAGCACTGGCCCAGACGGAGTGCGCATGCGCGATATGTTCCATGGCAACTTTGCGAGCCCGCGGAGTGAAAAGGCGGCTTGTGGGGCTGCTGCGTGCGATCACTATTCGCCTTAGTCACTATTCCTGGGCGAGATCATCTGAGACTTCAAAAGAAGCCACTCTGCAAACGGAGAATCTTAATAAAAAGAAAGGCACCAGAAGGAAGATTTCGAGTTGAAAAAAGCAGGTGAAGCAATACGGGCAGGATGGGTTTTTGTTTTTCATCTCGGCAACAGATTACATAACACTCTCATAACATACACTTGACTATTCTACAGCTGGTATCTCCAGAGGAACAATCAGGAACAATAACAAAAAAAAAAAGTTACAAGATTCTCTCTGAAGTGTATGATACAGTCCTCATTATTTCTATAAAAAAATATCCTCAGGGGCAAAAATAGTGATTTTTTTTTTTTTACTTTTGTGGGGAAAAATTCCTGGATAACCACTTCTGTGCTTGCGGAATTCGCCATCCTAAAACATTCACTGTGCTGGAATGGACAGGCCAGAGAAGTGCTATATGGGAAACGAGGAAGGAGAAACACCAGGCAACATTTTCTGGGTTGTGGGATCAGAAGCAGATTTTTTTCCAGCCTGGTACCATTTTGTGTGTGTAACATGGACTTCCTGCTTTCTCTGTCCCTCTCAATGCTTGGCAGTGGCATCATCCGAAGAGCAGGAAGGACCGCCATGCAGGAAGTTGAAGGAGGATCGCTATTGGCCCAGGGAAAGCAAGACCCCACCCGTGACTGGCCAGTCAAAAAGGAAGGCGGGACACCCATTTGGATAGACAGGGTGGAAGGCGGGGTGGTCAAGAAGAGGTGGCACCAGAGCCAATGATAGGAGGAGTCAGAGAAATTGACAGGTCCTTGAGCCAACCGATTTGTCCCCATCTTCCTCCTCCCTTGTGGAATTGTAAGAGGGCAACACGGAGACCGAGGAGGGAACTGGTGGAGTGTGGCACATTATGGGATGGCTGGAATTATAGAATCGAAGAGATCCCATCAATCACCTAGTCCAGCTCCCTGCACTACAAGAACATGCACCCATACAGGGATCGAACCCATGACCTTGGCGTCGTCAGCCCCATTCTCTTGATTTAATTAAACTAAAAAGTTTCAACTGGAATTAGACCCAACGTGCAATTCAGGCGTTACCGTTTTGGATCTCGTCATGTTGCTATCTCCCTTAGCGGGTCGTGCTACCTGCTATTCTGAATGATGCTTTTCATAGGGTAGGGGGCACCGGGAGCGAGTTTGTGGAACCAAGGAGGCAGCGGCCCAAAAAGGGTTGGGAACCGCTGCTGGGGTAGACAATATACTGAGCCAGGAGGAGAAGTGCTCTGTCTCAGGGCAAGGTTGGTTGGCATTCGCCTGTCTCGGGAGACAACAGAGGAGTGCCCCTTTGGGGGGATGAAGCCAAACAGTTGGAACTCGCAGCGCCTGCTGTGATTGTAGAAAACGATACAGGAGAGACATGTTTTGTTGCAGCTGGGGCAGGTGAAGGCATCCAGTTGTGCTGCTGCAGATGCACCATGGCTTTTCATCTCTCTCCGCTCCTCCCTCTGCTCACTGCTATGGATGCACGACTTGACTCTCTGTCTTCAGGCACTGCGGTCGTCTGCAAGGGATTCCCACAATTCTATGATTTCCCCTGCCCTGCAATGGAGCCCCTCCCCTCCCAATGGAGGCTGCTGGGTGACATGGGTAACAGAGTGGTTTGGCAAAGCAACCCCATTTTTTAAAAAACTGAAATTGCTTGCTTCCTTTTCTATGGAATTGGGTTTTATCCCTCCTGGGCCCCCCACCCCCATTCCTAGCATCCTTTTCTGAGAATGCATTGAGCATCCTGGCAAGAAAATAAATACAGAAATAGAAAAGGAGGAGGCAGCTGACATTCTAAGCTGCCTCCCAAGGAGCCCGCAACTCCTCGAGCCGCTGTGTAAATAATTTTTCGCTGGAGCTGTCTTGTAGACACTGAGATCATATTCCCAGTGCTCCAGAACCACTTTGCGAGACTTTTAAACCTCCAACTAGCTGCCATTTCAGAAGCGTGTAGGAGGTGAAGCCGGAACGCGCTATATAAAATGCCGACAGCCTCCGTCGAGGGGCAAACTCTCCTCCGATGGCGGGTTCAAAATGCACAGCGATGCAAAGGCCTTTCCTCGCTCTCTTTCAGACAAGGATTGGCCAACCCCAGTTTCCTGGCATGCCAGAAACTCAGATATATAAGCTAACCGTCCAACGGCACCTTAAACCTAGGTTATGTTCACCACAATGGAATGTCTGGCCGCCATTACATTCGCCATGGAATTTATTATAATTACTTTTCATTTCTATACCGCTTTATATTTTAAAGGGGAGGGGGAATCTCAAAGCGGTTTGCAACACATTAAAACATCATATCAAACAAATCCAGAATAAAACCAATTCAAGCTTCAAATGAAAATATTTCAGATCCTTCTCTGACATTTTGCTTTCCTCATATTTATCCACCTACTGAAAGTATAGAGCTGCCCCATAGCAGAAGTACTCTAGGAAGGCAGGGTGGTGTAGTGGGTAGAGTGTCAGACAAGGACCTGAGAGATCAGGGTTCAAATTCCCACTCAGTCATGTAGCTCACGGGGTGACCTGGTCACACAGCCTTTTCATCTAGAAACAGACAAAACCGGTCCAAGCCTAAAACAAGTAGAACAATGGGCAATGGATATCGGACATAAAATTGATTTAACTGTTTGGAAGAGATTTAAAATTCACAGCATGCTATGTGATAAAAGAAAACTATATGAAAATGTCATATAGATGGTATTTGGCTCCTAGTAAATTAGCAAAAACGTATAAGTCAAAATCTGATACCTGTTGGAAATGTAAAGAGAAAGAAGGTAACTTTCTCCACATGTGGTGGTCATGCAAGGTGGTAAAAGCTTTTTTTCTATAATGAATTGGACAAAATGCTGAAAATAACTTTTATTTAAAAACCAGAAACTTTTCTTGTTTTGTTTAAAAACCAGAAACTTTTCTTGTTTTGACTAAGGCAGACCAACACGGCTACCCACCTGTAACTTTTCTTTTAGGAATACAGTGGTACCTCTGGTTGCAAACGGGATCTGTTTCGGAGCCCCGTTTGCAACCCATGACACCCGTATCCTGAAGCACCGCCTCTGCGCATGTGCGTGATGCGATTCGGTGCTTCTGCACATGATGTCACATTGCACTTCTGCGCATGCGCGAACCGCCGAACCTGGAAGTAACCCGTTCCGTTATTTCCGGGTGCAGCGCGTTCGTAACCCGTGCGGAGTGCAACCTGAAGCCATCTTAACTCGAGGTATGACTAACTGGTGGAGAGGAACCCAAGGAAGAGAAAAATCAATTTATGTATGCTATCACAGCAGCTCGTAGGATATATGCCCAAAGCTGGAAAGAAGAAACAGTTCCAAGAAAAGATTAAAAAGGATGAAATATGCAGAAATGGCGAAACTTACCACAAGAATAAGAAATCAAAATGAGAGACTCTTTATAACTTATTGATTATTTGAAGACATGAGAGACTCTTTATAACTTATTGATTATTTGAAGACGTATTGTAAACAACTTAAAACGTTAGTAGGGTTGAAATAAACTGGTGCAGTAACAGATAACTAGAAGCGAATGTAACGGGAAGTTAATAAATAGATTTAAATTACATATGCAGTAATAAAAAGATATCAAATAATTAACGGCAGAAAGGAGGTGAGGGAAGTTGAAGAAAATGTGGATTGATGGTAAAGATTGTTTCTTCATTAATTCGGCGAATATATGTAATATGAAAAATGAAATTCAAATCAAAAAACAAAACAAAAAGGAGAACAGTTCCAAACAGAACTCTCATCAAGGATTTTTCATGATTCTGAATGTTCACCGCGGAAATATTAAAGGGTGTTGGGAAGCAGGAGAGGGGAGGGGAACAGGACCCAACAAACAATTGCAAAAAAGGAACGATTTTGGCAAAGCATTAGCGGCTCAGGCTGACAATGTGACCCCACTAGACTTCCTGGCAGCTATTTCCAGCTTAAACCCGGCTTCAGTTCTCATACATAAAGCTTCTGCGGCTCAGCAGCCCATCATCCCCAAACAAACAAACAAACGCTAAAAAGGCTGTCCTGATATGCTCTGAAAGACATCACTGGAGAAGCTCCCATTTCGGTTTTCAATTGGAGGGGGGAGGAGAGGGAGGAAAAGCCACTTTTGCAATAATAATGTTGTTGTTGAGTTGTTTAGCCGTGTCCAGAGCCAGTGTGGTGTAGTGGTTAAGAGTGGTAGACTCGTAATCTGGTGAACCGGGTTTGCGTCTCCGCTCCTCCACATGCAGCTGCTGGGTGACCTTGGGCTAGTCACACTGGAATACTGTGTCCAGTCTGGGCAACAGTTCAAGAAGGATCTGACAGCTGGAACGTGTCCAGAGGAGGGCAACCAAAATGGTCCACCTGGAAAGATGCCTTATGAGGAACGGCTTAGGGAGCTGGGTATGTTTAGTGGAGAAGAGAGGTTAAGGGGTGATATGATAGCCATGTTCAAATATATCAAAGGATGTCATATAGAGGAGGGAGAAAGGTTGTTTTCTGCTGCTCCAGAGAAGCGGACACGGGGCAATGGAGTCAAACTACAAGAAAGAAGAAGTGTGCAAACTCAGTTGGTCTCTAAGGTGCTACTGTAAAGAATTTTCTATTTTGTTTCGACAAGAAAGAAGATTCCACCTAAACATTAGGAAGAACTTCCTGACAGTGAGAGCTGTTCGACAGTGGAATTTGCTGCCAAGGAGTGTGGTGGAGTCTCCTTCTTTGGAGGTCTTTAAGCGGAGGCTTGACAGCCATCTGTCAGGAATGCTTTGATGGTGTTTCCTGCTTGGCAGGGGGTTGGACTGGATGGCCCTTGTGGTCTCTTCCAACTCTAGGATTCTATGATTCTAAGTCTCTCAGCCCCACTCACCTCACAGAGTGTTTGTTGTGGGGGAGGAAGGGAAAGAGAATGTTAGCTTTGAGACTTCGGTAGTGATAAAGCGGGATATCAAATCCAAACTCTTCTTCTTCTTCTTCTGACTCTTCGTGACATGCCAGGCACGCCCTATCTTCCACTGCCTCCCGCAGTTTGGCCAAACTCATGCCAGTCGCTTCGAGAACACTGTCCAACCATCTCATCCTCTGTCGTCCCCTTCTCCTTGTGCCCTCCATCTTTCCCAACATCAGGGTCTTTTCCAGGGAGTCTCCTTCATGGATCACTGCCTTGTCGTGGCGAAGGGGCTTGAATAACTCAGGGAAGCTATGAGCTATGCCATGCAGGGCCACCCAAGATGGACAGGTCATAGCGGAGAGTTTAGACTAAATGTGATCCACCTGGAGAAGGAACTGGCAAGCCACTCCAGTTTCCCTGCCAAAAAAACTCCATGGACAAAGGCAATAATAATACATCCTTTTTTTTATCCCAACATGATACCAGGCGCATGCCCAGCAAGCAAGAACCTGTCCACTTCGGTTTTCTCATGTTTCTCATGTTTCTTAGATCGGGAGGCGGCAGACTTTCTTGTTTATTTAAATTTTATCAGTCTAAAAGATACAGATAGATCTAGATGTCGAGAAGCAGTTTATATTGTAAAAAAAAAAACCCATAAAATCACAAATAAAAATAAAAATGCATTCCGCCAAAAGAAACCAAACCTTTCTTGGGCTTTCGTTTGTTTGTTGTAAACGCTGCCAAGTCCCTTCGAAGACCCCTGGTGCTTAGAGAGGTGTGACTTGTACGATTTTACAGATTAAATACATGCTCAGTAAATATCCTTCACTCCAACCTAGCTTTCCTGGTATAGTAGAACCTATGTTTTCGAACATAATCCGTTCCGGAAGACCGTTCGCCTTCCGAAACATTCGAAAACCGAGGTGGGCAAAGGGTGGCCTGCCAATTCAATAGAGAAAATTTTGAATAACAACAGATACACGCAGCGGAAGCCGTTCAACTTCCAAGGCGCACTCGAAAAAAGGAAGCATTTCTTTCCGGGTTTTCGGCGTTCGAAAACCAAACGTTTGGCAACGGAGATGTCTGAAAACCGAGGCACCACTGTAACAATTTTAGAATAATGAACGCGGCCCTATATACGGTTGTTTTCCTTCTTTTTCAGGACAACAATCAGCGCTGCACTTTGTTTCTTGCAACAGATGAAATTTCTTCTCCCCTCACCTAAGCATGCTCTCAAAATTTGCTCCAGGGGATTGGGGAAAACCTCTGGGGCAGATTTAGGGGGCACAAGGTTGCGGGGGGAGAGAGAGAGGAAATCCCACTTTGCAAGCAGAAATCTGCTTCTTGCAGCCTTGGATGCAAGCTGTACATGTTTAAATCTCGCCTTTAGTCCATCGCGGAACACAGAAGAGCATAAATGTGGTTCGCAGGCAGCCAGAACCAGAACTCCGTTAACTTCAGAAAGGGGCTCCAGACCATAAACTGCTGCCACCTTCGCTTTCAAAATCTCCCGATACTATGAGGACCTGCAGAGGATTTCCCTAAGCGTTTTGTCATTAGCAGCAACCCAGAGGGGGAAAGAGAGGCCGCCAGCATTTCCCCTTCCTCCATTCAGTCACATGAGTCACCGGCCACCCGAGATTTGCTTGAACTTTCTGTCATCGCAGGGTAATTCGTTCCAAATTGCTACCATCAGCTAATGAGCAAACAAGATCAACTCAAATGAAGTGTCTCTGTCAACAGACGGGGCAGCCCTGATGGAGCCGCTCAGAACTATTAAAAAATAAACCCAGAGAAAGTCTAAATCTTGAGCTAGAGCAAGCTCTCGGCTCAGGGGCGGAACGGGGTCCATGTGCGAATCCTGACACTCGCAAGGTGGCTTCAGACAATGCGCTGTCTGCTAAGCAGTGTAAAAATATACTGTAAATGGACAGAGCAGAAGATTTCTGGAATCGGGCGTTTTTGAGGGAAGATATACAGGTGAAACTCGAAAAATTAGAATATCGTGGAAAGGTTCATTTCTTTCAGTAATTCAACTTAAAAGTTACGGTGGGTAGCCGTGTTGGTCTGCCATAGTCAAAACAAAATAAAAATTCTTTCCAGTAGCACCTTAGAGACCAACTAGTTTGTTCTTGGTATGAGCTTTCGTGTGCATGCACACTTCTGAAGAAGTGTGCATGCACACGAAAGCTCATACCAAGAACAAACTCAGTTGGTCTCTAAGGTGCTACTGGAAAGAATTTTCATTTTGTTTCAACTTAAAAGGTGAAACTAATATATGAGATAGACTCATGACATGCAAAGCGAGATATGTCAAGCCTTATTTGTTATAATTGTGATGATTATGGCGTACAGCTGATGAGAACCCCAAATTAACAATTTCAACTTTGGGGTTTTCATCAGCTGTACGCCATAATCATCACAATTATAACAAATAAAGGCTTGACATATCTCGCTTTGCATGTCATGAGTCTATCTCATATATTAAACTCCAGTAGCTAATGAAAACAATTGCTTACATAAATGGACTTTTCCATGATATTCTAATTTTTCGAGTTTCACCTGTATAGTAATTCAGTAAGCCCACAATTTATGCTTTGGCTGAGTGGAATTTCCGTCAGATCATAGGTAGTCTGTCCACCTTTGGCCCCTACCCTGCACTCTGCTCTCACCTGGAACCCCTAGAAGGAACCCCTGTGGAACCCTCCCATCAGATGTCGAGGAAATAAACAACTATCTGACTTTTAGAAGACTTCTGAAGGCAGCCAGGTTTAGGGAAGTTTTTAATGTTTGTTGTTTTATCACTTTATTATTATTATTATTATTATTATTATTATAATATTCTGTTGGAGCCACCCAGAGTGGCTGGGGAAACCCAGCCAGATGGGCGGTATAAATAATATTATTATTATTATTATTATTATTATTATTATTATTATTATTATTAATTAACCCTACACAAATCTTGTATGCCTCCTCCTGCCAACTTCTACAGCCAAGCTGGTGCCGAACGTCTTGCTCTGCTCTCCTTTGGACCACATCAGTGAGGCTGATGGGGGGGGGTTCCTCTTCTGGGCAGCTCAGGACCTCCATACACCCTGCCCAAGCTTGCGCCCCGAGGAGGTCGTTTCGGTGCTGCTAACACTGCAAAGACAACCCGGGAGGCAGCAATTTCAAGTCCCCAGTCTCTGCAGCCACAGCAGGCGCTGTGATTCTTCAGCAGTTTGGCTTCACCCCCAGAAGCATACTCCATTTTCTCTCAACAACAACATCAGAGTCATCATCAGCAGCATATTTATACCCCGCCCATCTAGCTGGGTTTCCAACCGCCACTCTGTGCGGCTTACAGCATATCTACAAACATAATAAAAACGTCAAGCATTAAAAACTTCCCTAAACAGGGCTGCCTTCCTATGTCTTCTAAAAGTCAGATAGTTGTTTATCTCCTTGGCATCTGAAGGGAGGGCGTTCCACAAGGCGGGCGCCACTACCGAGAAGGCCCTCTGCCTGGTTCCTTGTAACTTCACTTCTGGCAGTGAAAGAACCAGCAGAAGACCATTGGAAGACCTCAGTGTCTGGGCTGAACGATGGAGGTGGAGACAATCCTTGGAGATACACGCTCTCCCCCCCCTCTCCCCCCCTCTCTTTCACACACACACTTATTAAAAAATTAAGACGTGTGAATTTCAAAGGAAAGCTGTCTTTCAATTTGCTTATAGGTTCAGGAAACATGAATTAAGTAGATTCACATTAAATTGTGAACTGAGAAAAATCCACCTCCATGTCACAGTACAGTAGAGTCGCAAGGACATCTATTCTCACCCAGGAACCCGGACAGGTGGCCCTCTAACATCTGCTTCAAAACCTCCAACCTAGGAGACCCTTCCACCTTCTGAGGTAGGCCGATCCCCTGCCAAACGGCTCAGAAAGAGGGGCTCGAACCCGTCTTGCTAACAGTGGCATCTTGGAGGCACCCCAAGGCTTTGCTTTCCTCTCCTGATAGCCAAGGCCGGCCGCACGCAACCCCTTTCCAAGTCCACAGAGCTGCAACGGATGACGGCGGAGAACCCCCCCCTCCCCTCCGCACCCTAAACCGAGCGTAATTGAAATCTAATCACAAGCCGCGAAACTCCCATTGCTGTTGGCAGCCAAGCTGGCAGCCTGCCCGACGTCTGTATTTTGCTCGTTTTCCTCCACTCCACAATCAGCCCTCGTTGCAACTGAATGGGCTGCCTCTTCGGAACAGCCGTGCGGGTCCATCTTCTCAGGAGAAGGTCGGCCGGGAGCCTCTCTCCGCCACTTCAGAGACAACGTTCGGAGGCTCCGGGCCAAATGTCAGCTCTCCTTAACCTCATCTGCCCCTGCAAACGTCTCCTCCGCTCCAGCCTTCGCCAGCCAGCCAGCACGGGCTTCCGAGAGAGGTCCTCAAGGCGGCTCAAACGGGGTGGGCAGCCAGGCAAGAGGGAGAACGAAGGGGAAATACGAGGAAGGAGAAGAGGAAAAGGCTGTCCATGGACAATGCCGTCTCACAAGTCCCAAACAGGGTCGCATTAAGCAGCACTGCAAACAGGGAGCAGATAAAAGGGATGTCATTTCGGCAGGACAACGCAAATGCCTTTTCCCTGTAGCGCAGAAAGGGGGATGGGGGGCATAGCTGTCAAGTTTCGGATTTGAAAATAAGGGATCAGCAGTCTCACCTATCCCGGGGACAGTCACATGTCAGTGGTGGGCGGAGCCAGAAGCAAAAGTGGGCGGAGCAGCAATGTAAACTCCAAGCGGGCTCGGGCTCGGAGCGGAGCAAAGAGGAGGGCAGCCAGCAAAGAGGAGGGCAGCCATGTGCTCCGCGCAATGGAGCCCCATCGTCTTCTTGTCTGATCCCATCAAAACAGGACAGGAAGCAGCAGCTGCTCAAAGGCAGCCAGGCTCCGCCCGCCAGCTAACCCTATTGGCCGGCTGAGGGGCTCGGCGGCAACGGATAGGGGCTGATGCAGGGGGAGGAATACACCCCCCTGTAAGCACGGGAAACGGCTCCCACTTGCTTTGAGGGCTGAGGCTTTTCTCTCCAAGTAGGCGAGGTCTTCCCACCCAGTCCCTGGCCAGCAGGGGAGGAGCTGCTTCCATTAAAAACGGGAAATTTAAGGGAAATAAAAAATAAGGGAGAGCAGCAGGGAAACTGCTTGAAATAAGGGAGAATCCAATCCCGGGGAAAATGGATACTTGACAGAACTGATGGGGGATACTGATGAACTGGGGGTGACCTTCAGGTGTGGAGGCCAAATTTGCCTCTCCAGGTGCAGATGAGCACACCTGTCCATTTTTGCTTCTCCCCAGTTTTCCAAGCTTCAGTTTCTCACATTCCCACATGAGTTTGCAATTGCTGCTTTTTTTTTTTTAAGGTGATCATAAAAACTCACCCACTTTTTAGTTTGAACTTTTCCCAATTTATACGTTTGCGTGCCATTTTCCCTAATATGGGCATTTTTCATTTTGCAAAGCGGCTTCCCCATATATAATGCGTTTATATACAGTGGTACCTCGGGTTATGTGCCCCATCCGTTCTGGGGTGCCGTTCGCACCCCGAAAAGTACGTAACCCGATCGTCCATTTTGCGCATGCGCAAAGCGCTATATTGCACTTCTGCACATACGCAGACAGCGCGGACATGCACAGAAGCGTCCATGCGCCGAAAAACACTTCTGGGTTCCTGGAGTACATAACCCAAAAATACGTAAGCTGAAGTGGATGTAACCCGAGGTATGACTATACGTTATTTCCACTCACGTGTTGTTTATTAAATCTGTATGCCGCCCTCCATCCATAGATCACCGGATGCCCACATGAAGAATTTCTTATTTAACGATCATGTTGTTTACACATGGCATAATATCCAACAAGAAGCAAGAGGCACCGGGCCACATAAGAGATCCATTTGTGCTCCCACTTGGGGTATTAAAAACAGAACAGAAGCAAAGCAATAAGCCCATAATAATAATATATAACATTAATAAAAGGCATTGGATAATAAAAAATACCTATAATAATAATAATAATAATGTGGTTGTTTATTAAATCTGTATGCCGCCCTCCATCCATAGATCCCGGATGCTTCACATCAGAGAAATGCAAGATAACAAACACAAAACGCATAATAAAAACAAGAACAGAAGCAAAGCAATAAGCCCCCGCTCCCACATGAGGCATTGGATAAATATATAATAATAATAATAATAATTTATTTGTACACCCGATCTGGCTGGGTCTCCCCAACTCTGGGCGGCTTCCAACAAAGATTAAAATACAATCGGCCAAGAGGCAAAGTTTTCGCAGGAAAGTTTTCAAACCTGAAAGCACCCCGAAAGGTGTACTATGAAGGCAGAGCCAAAGCTCCCTTCCCCAAGAGTATTCCCCAAAGGGGGGCTACTGCAGAAAAGGCCCTGTTCTCATTTCTACGCACACTCTTAAGCTAGTGCGTGTGTAAGATGCAACAAGTCTGTCTCATTCAGCGTTTCTTAAATCCAGGAGTTTTACTCAATTTTCTTCTACCTCTCCATTACCAACAAACCTCCGGCTGAAAGTTAAGGCCCTAGTCCCCCCCCCCCCTTGTGGGCCACAGCAGTTAAGTTTGACAGGACTCACATGGTGGAATGCTCCTGTGTACAATTAATACATAAATCCCTGCATGTAGAAAGCTAGCGTGTCAGGGAGGAAGTCAGGCTCAAATCCACCGCCATCCTAGATTTCTATATGCAATTTATTTATTTATTATTTAAATAAATTATTATTTATTTATTACAGAAGCCAAGCTGAAATGGCACAGCTCACACACAGATTGATCACACAGCCTATGACTGCATACACATTTAAAGCACATTAAAAGCACACGACTCCTCCCAAGAATCCTGGGAACTGTAGTTTACCCTGCTCAGAGCTACAATTCCCAACATCCTTAACAAACCCAACATCCTTAACAAACTACTGTTCCCAGGATTCTTTGGGAGAGTCATGTCCGTCAAATGGGTTTTAAATCTATGGCGTGTAGTCACAGTCTTCCCATAGACGTGGAAAATTCATCTGCTTTCTGCAATGCCTCCATGGTGTCGCTGCTTTGTAAATGCACTGCCTGTTAACACTCTCATTTCTGCTAAGCCTCCAAGCCACTTCAAGAGCTGGAAAAGCCTAAGGGAAGGAGGCTAAACGGCTCCAGTTTTTAAGAGTTGTGCAAGAGATTTTCCCCCTTTGCTGCCAAACCACTACGAAGAGTCGCATGAGCCCTGTGGATTTCAGCTGGTCCAATTTGCACTGACATACGGCAGACATTTAACAATTTCTCGCTTCATTTGCAGGCCTTGTATTCCCAAATACAAACACCACATCCTGGGACTCTGTTTCCTACCTTCAAAAGATAGTAACCTACCCACTCTGCACGTGCTAGGCACAAAAAAATTAGTTGTATTTTGTTGTTGTTGTTTAGTCGTGTCCGACTCTTCGTGATTAAACGACTAAACAACAACAGGATATTAATCAGGCAAAGGCCTGGTTGAAGAGGAACATTTTCACCTGGAGCCCAAAGGTGTAAAGGTAAAGGTAAAGGACCCCTAGACGGTTAAGTCCAGTCAAAGGCGACTATGGGGTGCAGCGCTTTCAGGCCGAGAGAGCCGGCGTTTGTCCACAGACAGCTTTCCGGGTCATGTGGCCAGCAGGACTGAACCACTTCTGGCGCCATAGAACACCGTGACAGAAACCAGACCGCATGGAAACCCTGTTTACCTTCCTGTCACCTATTTATCTACTTGTGCTGGGATGCTTTCGAACTGCTAGGTTGGCAGGAGCTGGGACAGAACAACGGGAACTCACCCCGTGGCGGGGATTCGAACCGCCGACCTTCCGATCGGCAAGCCCAAGAGGCTCGGTGGTTTAGACCACAGCGCCACCAAGTGCCCAAAAGGTGTATAATGAAGACGCCAGGCGAACCTCCCTGGGGAAAGCATCCCACGATGGGGAGCCACTGCAGAAAAGGCCCCGTTCTCGTATTGCCACCCTCCGGACCTCTTGAGGAGGAGGCACACGAAGGAGGGACTCAGAGGATGAACACAGTCCGGGATGGTTTAGATGGGGGGGAGGGAAGCAATCCTCGAGGTACTGCGGTCCTGAACCATTCAAGGCTTTATAGTGAAATGTTTTTTTTCATATGTGGTGGGAGTGTAAAATTATAAAGAAATATTGGGAAATGATCTATAATGAAATGAAGATGTTTAAAATAACCTTTGTTTAAAAAAAAAAACCCAGAAGCTTTCCTGTTAGGTATTGCAGGAGTGGACTTACCAAAATCTCAAAAGAACTTATTTATGTATGCAACTACAGCCGCACGGACATTACTAACAAAACACTGGAAAGAAGAAGGTGTCCCAGCTAAAGAAGATTGGCAAGTTAACTTAACTTAACGGAATATGCTGAAATGGCAAAATTGGATATGAAAAAAGGCAACACGTGGACCAAATAATGTAGGGCAAAATGTTTCTTATAATGTCAAATAATATACAGCGAAATTTCTTTATAATGTCAAATAATATGCAGCGAAGACAGCATTCCGGATAAGTACACTGTTTCGGTGTAATCTTCTTCAGTTCATAACTTAATATACATGCTCCTTACGTGGAGTAGTGGTCATACGGCTGCATATTATTTGACATTATAAAGAAATTTCGCTGCATATTATTTGACATTATAAAGAAACATTTTGCCCTACATTATTTGGTCCACGTGTTGCCTTTTTTCATATCCTGCTTGTAGTTTGCAACACAGGGGTATCTTTTTTGTATGAAATGGCAAAATTGACAATGAAACTAAGAGGAAGAGACGGCGACGAATTTAAGGGAGAATGGAAGGTGTTTATTGCATATATACGGAAGCAATGTACACGGGTTAATACATTAGCAGCGTTTTAGGAGTAATTGTAGTTTTGTTATGAATGGACAATAGATAAAATAAATGAGTTTTAAATTTAACTACGGACATGCGGTATGTTGATAAATGATGGAACCAAGGAAGGGACTAGGGGGAAGTCAATTTGTTTTGTTTTTGTATTGCTGTTGTTTTTATTTTTGGAAAATTAATAAAATGCATGCGTGTGCGTCTGCGTGTGTGTGCAGGCTTCATAGCGAAATGCATTTCCTCTAGCTGCAGCTTCCCTTTGGCTCCCGAAACTATGACAGCTATTCCAGTTTAGGGGATTAGGCAAGCGCAATTTGTCTCACTCCCTGTTTCTCCTACACAGGTACAATGCGTTCATTATCCATACTCTGCAGAGGGGAAAATGTCAACTTGTGGTGTGTGTGGGATTTTGGGGGGTGGGGAGGTTGCATCAAAGGCGTCGCTGTTAAATGCCTCGCCGGATTGTCGGAGGTGGCAATGAAAAGGTTCTCACTCCCAGGTGTCTCACACAGTTGAACAATGTGGGTTTTGGCTGTCCGTCACCAGCCAGAAGCAGTCGGGTGATCTGGGTGGCCAGAGCCCGAAACTCGCCAGTGAGAAAGGGCTGCCTCTGTTATTATTAGTACTTTATTCATTTGTATAACCTCATTCACAGAATCATAGAGTTGGAAGAGACCACAAGGGCCATCCAGTCCAACCCCCTGCCAAGCAGGAAACACCATCAAAGCATTCCTGACAGATGGCTGTCAAGCCTCCGCTTAAAGACCTCCAAAGAAGGAGACTCCACCACACTCCTTGGCAGCAAATTCCACTGTCGAACAGCTCTTACTGTCAGGAAGTTCTTCCTAATGTTTAGGTGGAATCTTCTTTCTTGTAGTTTGAATCCATTGCCCCGTGTCCGCTTCTCTGGAGCAGCAGAAAACAACCTTTCTCCCTCCTCTATATGACATCCTTTGATATATTTGAACATGGCTATCATATCACCCCTTAACCTTCTCTTCTCCAGGCTAAACATACCCAGCTCCCTAAGCCGTTCCTCATAAGGCATTGTTTCCAGGCCTTTGACCATTTTGGTTGCCCTCCTCTGGACACGTTCCAGCTTGTCAGTATCCTTCTTGAACTGTGGTGCCCAGAACTGGACACAGTATTCCAGGTGAGGTCTGACCAGAGCGGAATACAGTGGTACTATTACTTCCCTTGATCTAGATGCTATACTCCTATTGATGCAGCCCAGAATTGCATTGGCTTTTTTAGCTGCTGCATCACACTGTTGACTCATGTCAAGTTTGTGGTCTACCAAGACTCCTAGATCCTTTTCACATGTACTGCTCTCAAGCCAGGTGTCACCCATCCTGTATTTGTGCCTTTCATTTTTTTTTTTTTTTGCCCAAGTGTAGTACTTTACATTTCTCCTGTTAAAATTCATCTTGTTTGCTTTGGCCCAGTTCTCTAATCTGTTAAGGTCATTTTGAAGTGTGATCCTGTCCTCTGGGGTATTAGCCACCCCTCCCAATTTGGTGTCATCTGCAAACTTGATCAGGATGCCCTCAAGCCCATCATCCAAGTCATTGATGAAGATGTTGAATAAGACTGGGCCCAAGACAGAACCCTGTGGCACCCCAATTCCGCCCCCCACCCACCCGACCTGACCGCCTCAAGGAGGTTTGCACAAGCAACACAGTTCAGAAAGCTAAAAGCGTGCAAAGGATAAATCACTAAAAAGCAATTCAGCTCTAATAAAATTAAAACAGTATTTTTAAAAATCAATCTATTAAAATATAGAAAATAAAAGCAGCACACTATTAAAAGCCCTTTAAAACCAACAGTTCTCAAAAGCCTGTTGGAACATGGAGGTCTTTTCCTGCTGGTGGAAGAACCACAATATAATTTGTGGTTTTATATACCACCCTGAGACTTCCAGGTATACGGTGGCATATAAATTCAATAAATAATAATAATAATAATACCGTATTGGCCCAAATATAAGCCACACCCAAATATAAGCTGCACCTTTAAAATTCAGGGGGGGGGACGAATACCCCAATATAAGCCGCTCCCTTAAAATTCTGAAAGCGCTCACACCCGTTCGATTTTACCGTATGTCTGTTTCAGCAGCGATATCGTAAAAGCCAATTTTTGTAAGGTCGGTTGGAATTTGGAAAAAAAAATGAGGCTTATATTCAGGCCAATACGGTAATAATAAATAAGGATGGAGATGGTCTAACTTCACTAGGAGGGGAGTTCCAAAGTTGTCTGGGAGGAGCCACCACCGAGAAGGCCCTCTCCCATATCAGTCTCTACAACCACAGGAGACGCTCTAACCTTCTAACAGCTTGACTTCACCCCCCAAAGACACACTCCTCTGTTCTCTCCTGAGACAGACAGCTGCCAGCAGAATTTATTGTTGCCCATGTCTATTTATTCAGACACTGCTTTTCCCACAAGTAAATCTGGGCTCAAATCGGCTCACACAAAATCAAAATATAAACACAGCCAAAAGACTGATACCGATGAGCTGGAAAGATGAGTGCACTGCTCCATTTAATCTGAGTTTCTACGGTAACACTGGGTGCCAAACAGCTCCTTAAAACAAGGTTACAGTCGGCAAAACGTAACGTCTCGTTGCCAATCAAGTCTTGTTTTTCAAATAATTGAAAACTGCGATTGATTTCAAATAATTGAAAACTGCGATTGATTCTTGGCTAGTTCAGTGGACAACCTTGAGCTAGGTTAAGAGTTCTGAGAACTTAAAGAAAGGTCACTTGATCCAGGGACAGTCCACATATATATTGGCCTGTTCCGGCCTCTTTTTCTTAATGGTGACTGTTCCGATTGTGCACATAAAATATAATTGATGGAATTCTGCAGGATGGGATACTAGTGTGTGAAAACAGTCCAGATCCGCGGATCCCCAGATCCTGGCACCCGGGCATCTTCTTCACTTGGTCGCAAGTGGTTGAAAGTCAGGTGCTAAATGTGCCTAGATAAAGGGACCCCTGACCATTAGGTCCAGTTGTGGACGACTCTGGGGTTGCGGCGCTCATCTCGCTTTATTGGCCGAGGGAGCCGGCGTACAGCTTCCGGGTCATGTGGCCAGCATGACTAAGCCGCTTCTGGTGAACCAGAGCAGTGCACGGAAACACCGTTTACCTTCCCGCTGGAGTGGTACCTATTTATCTACTTGCACTTTGACGTGCTTTCGAAGTGCTAGGCGGGCAGGAGCAGGGACCAAGCAATGTGAGCTCACCCCGTTGCAGGGATTTGAACCCCCAACCTTCTGATCAGCAAGCCCTAGGCTCAGTGGTTTAACTCACAGTGCCACCTGGCTAATGTCGAACACTGTTGGCACCTAGTTTCTGAGTTTCTAACACTGTGTACCCCTATGCTAGGGGAAGCTACACCAGTTGACTTTCTGCCCGTCACAGTAGAGTGTGCCATTTTAGTGGGTGAAACTTAATTTTTGCAAACTTCTTCAGGTCTTGAAAACAAGTTTTAGGGTGTGAGGAATTCAAATCTGCTATTATTTTTGTGACTGGGCAACAGTTAGCTTGGTAAGTCTACATCCGATGAAGAAGCACTACTTTCAGAAAACCAAGGAAATTTAATTTTAGCTTCTGAAAATGTCAAGTAATGCCATCTAATAATAATTAATCATAAAGATAATAAATAATGTATAATGTAACTGCAAGTACTTGGAAAGCCAGGGATAGCTTCGTTGGCAGAGCAGGAGACTGTTAATCTTAGAGTCATGGGTTCGAGCCCCATGTTGGGCAAAAGATTCCTGAATTGCTGGGGGTTGGACTAGATGACCCTTCCAACTCTACAATTTTAATGATTTCTATGCAATTTTATACATACAGTGGTACCTTGGTTCTCAAACACAATCCGTTCCAGAAGTCCATTCCAAAACCAAAGCGTTCCAAAACCAAGACGCGCTTTCCCATAGAAAGTAAAGCAAAACAGATCAATCCGTTCCAGACTTTTAAAAAACAACCCCTAAAGAAGTCATTTCACATGAATTTTGCTATCTAACGAGACCATTCATCCATACAATGAACGCAATAATCAATGTACTGTACTACAAAATAAGTAAGACAGCATTGTAGATGATAAAAATTATCATCCACGCAGTCACAAAAACAAATTAACCGAAAACGCCTCAAAAACAAAAAAGCAAAATAAACAGCAAAAACATAAACGAAAAACTTAATCCGTTCCGGGACTCCGTTTGACTTCCAAAATGTTCGAAAACCAAGGTGCAGCTTCTGGTTGGTGCAGGTGCCCCAGAAACAATAACCGACAGCCACATTGGATGTTCGGCTTCCGAAAAACGTTTGAAAACCGGAACGCTTACTTCCGGGTTTTTGGAGTTTGGGAACCAAGGCAAGTATTTTACTTAGCAAGCAAACCTAAATCACATTACTTTAACCGAAATATCTTTTGAATTCCCAAGTCATGTTGCAACTTTTTAGCAACCCTCATTTTTGGAAGCGGAAAGTTGGAAAATTCAACACGGCCTACATGTCACCGTGCCATGGACCCCTATGAAAAGCACAGGTTGTTGCCTTGGTAAGGAAAGGCAATTGTGAAATCCAACAGTCTCCACTCTCTCCTTCCCACCCCATCCCCTTCTTGCAAAGTTGGCACCAGAAAGTCTAATATTAGTTTTTGGGCTGCAAGTGTTCACCTCCCATTTCGGACCCTCCTTGTCATGTCCGTTTCCAAGCGAACATTAAGGTCAGCCTGGATAGAGCAAGGGAACGACGACGACAACCAAAATCCTTCTCTTAAACAGCCTTGGCTGGAAGGATGGCAACAAATCCAGCCCGCCTTCTTAATAATCTTTTAATCTGCTGCTAAAATTCCACTCTGAAAGCTCCTTTTAAGCGCTGCAGATTCACCGCTAGCCAATTCCAATCGAGCAAAGCAAAAAAAAGGGGAGAAAAGAAACACACCCTCTTTGCTGGGTCTCGTCAGTTCCTTGTACCAATCGCTCCAATTTAATTCACTGCCAAGGAACCACTGGGCTGAATCGTGGGAGGATTAACACACCTCTCCCCATACACACACACACACATACACACATACACCCCCCAAAATCACAAACCCACAAAGTGATTCTAGCCGATTTGTAGCTCCTGCCTCCCAATCGCAAACTGGGAGCATGGAAGCTTGCAAATATCGTATTCCCCCCTCCCCCCGGTGTATAAGACGCCCCCTATTTCGGGGGACTCCAAATTAAGAAAACACCCCTCAGCACTACCTATGTATAAGGCAAGCCCCAATTTTAAACCTATTTTTTGCGTTAAAAAAACCCTAGTCTTATACACGGAAAAATAACGTATATCTCAAGCCGGGGACTAAGGTTAAGCCAAAAGCACAATCTCAGATCCACCCAAACCATCGTTTGTTTTCTCAAACCAGAACCACGAATGTCTGCCAGAAAGGGGAGAAAAAAATTCGGGTCACGAGTTCAGATTCAGTAGAAAGGTTTCAGCTGACGGGGTGGGGGTGGGGTGGGACGGGACCAGCAAGAAGCATCACAGTTTTCCGCCGCACATTGCTTGAATGTTGTAACTGAAGGCACGATGATTCACAGCCACAAAAGTACTAATATCTTTCACCCCGTCTCTTTTGCAAGTACATATTGTCCTAAATAATGCGCTGTCTTGCTCACGGACTATTTTAAACTGGCTGTGTGGGGAGCAGCGGTTGCTGAAAGTTACAGGGAGCGGCCAGGACAGGTGTTGCAGTTCTGCTTTGGATTGGGGTTGCACCCCAAGTTCGGTTCGGTTTGGGGGTCCTCATCAACCAGGTGCTGCTTTTGGGCGCTCAGGTATCATGCCAGCTTGGGCTGGTCTGCCAGCTTCATCCTTTTCTGCAGCAGGCAGGCCTATCTGCGGACATTTACGCTTTAGGAACCTATAGGCTGGACTACTGCAACTCGCTCTGTGTGGGGCCGCCCTTGAAGAGCGCCCACAAATTCCAACTGATCCAAAGAATGAAAAATCCGTAATATTAATTAGCGCTGGCTAGATTGAGCGTATTGCCTTAAGGCAGGGGTGCAGAACCTCTTCGGGCTGTTATCTCCCCACCACCTGGAGAGCCAGATTTGGCATGTGGGCAGGATTGCCCACCTGTCAATCGTCACCTGGTGTCACCTTGACATCAGGTGATGCTGAGCTCTGATATCCTGATAATTGGAGTTCCCAGGGCTATCTGAAAGCCTTTTGAGGCTTGCAAGGGGCTTTCAGACCATTCCCATGCTCCAGTTGGAGCCTTTGGAAAGCCCTGAACATGTGATCAGAGGGGCAGAAGAAATGTATTTTGGAAGCACCACCTGCCCGCTAGGGTTGGGCGATATCTGTTTTTCTACATAGCGACATATCACCAGCTAAAGATCGTCATATGCCGATATACCACAATGTCTGTAATAAGCATGGAGCTATGTGGAGCCATTGGCTGGCTTCACGGTTTTCCCCACATTGCGATTTTTGCACAGCACACAAACACAACGATTCGTGATATATTGCCAGGTCAAAAATGATGAAACTGATACCATGGTAAGGACTTCAAACCGGATTGGGCGATATATCGATATATTGGCCAGCGCTACTGCCCGCAGGAAAGTCTTACGTACAGGAGACTCTTCCCAAAGGGAGACTTCCCTGCACTCCTGTCGTGAGCACCGGATCGGATTTTGAAGGACAACTGCCCTTCAGTTCTTGCACTGTTTCAGAAACTGTGACTTAGGTGGGTTCACCGTCAGATGGGAAGTGAATCAAATCTATCCCTCTTCCCTAATCTGGAACAGAGACTGGCCTGTGTCCATTTTCACTATGGCGACCTCGGATTGGAACCCCCAATCCTATGCACAGCTGCTCAGAAGTAAACCCCACTGGGTTTTGGTCACCTCATGAGAAGAGAGAAGACTCCCTGGAAAAGACCCTGATGTTGGGAAAGATGGAGGGCACAAGGAGAAGGGGATGACAGAGGACGAGATGGTTGGACAGTGTTCTCGAAGCTACCAACATGAGTCTGACCAAACTGCGGGAGGCAGTGGAAGACAGGAATGCCTGGCGTGCTCTGGTCCATGGGGTCACGAAGAGTCGGACACGACTAAACAACAAAACAACAATACCCCACTGGACCTGATGAGGTTACTCTGGGATGTAGTAGCTGGAGGGCTGGACCAGGACCTGGGGGAGCAGGGTTCAAATCCCCATTCAGCCATTAAGTTCACTGGGTGACCTTGGAACAGTCACTCATTCTCGGCCTAGACTACCTCACAGGCTTGTTGTTTATGAGGAGAAAACAGGGAAGAGAAATACGTACGTCACCACCTTGGAGGAAAGGTGAGATATAAATGCCAAATATAATAATATGTATAGGTAAAAGTAAAGGTACCCCTGACCGTTAGGTCCAGTCGCGGACGACTCTGGGGTTGCACGCTCACCTCGCTCTATAGGCAGAGGGAAGCCGACGTTTGTCCACAGACAGCTTCCGGGTCATGTGGCCAGCATGACTAAGCCGCTTCTGGTGAACCAGAGCAGCGCACGGAAACGCCGTTTACCTTCCCGCCAGAGTGGTACCTATTTATCTACTTGCACTTTGACATGCTTTCGAACTGCTAGGTGGGCAGGAGCTGGGACCGAACAACGGGAGCTCACTCCGTCGCGGGGATTCGAACTGCCAACCTTCCGATCGGCAAGGTTTAGACCACAGCGCCACCCGCGTCCTTTAAATAATATGTATACAGAGAGTTATTATTTTTAGTACAACTGACCGATACATGTTATGTTCTAGGGAAACAACTGAAAGCGATTCCTTTCCAGCTTTAGAGTACATGGAGAGAACGCTGGCAGCATTAAGATAAATTCAAGAGTGTAAATAAGTTTTGATGGATGCAATAGTGGAATACTGAATGGTATAGTTTTTGTAAAATATGCAGGGATTTATGATATGTAAAATGAACCATAGAAAGAGAAGAAGGGAAGTCACTGATATTTTAAGGATGTAAAATGAGTATTTTAAATTGCAAAACAGAAAATTTAATAAAAATTATGTAAGAGAGACATCAAAAAAACTAAGATCAAAAAAAACTAAGATCATGGCCACTGGTCCCATCACCTCCTGGCAAATAGAAGGGGAAGAAATGGAGGCAGTGAGAGATTTTACTTTCTTGGGCTCCATGATCACTGCAGATGGTGACAGCAGTCATGAAATTAAAAGACGCCTGCTTCTTGGGAGGAAAGCAATGACAAACCTAGACAGCATCTTAAAAAGCAGAGACATCACCTTGCCGACAAAGGTCCGTATAGTTAAAGCTATGGTTTTCCCAGTAGTAATGTATGGAAGTGAGAGCTGGACCATAAAGAAGGCTGATCGCCAAGAATTGATGCTTTTGAATTATGGTGCTGGAGGAGACTCTTGAGAGTCCCATGGACTGCAAGAAAGATCAAACCTATCCATTCTTAAAGAAATCAGCCCTGAGTGCTCACTGGAAGGACAGATCCTGAAGTTGAGGCTCCAGTACTTTGGCCACCTCATGAGAAGAGAAGACTCCCTGGAAAAGACCCTGATGTTGGGAAAGATGGAGGGCACAAGGAGAAGGGGACGACAGAGGATGAGATGGTTGGACAGTGTTCTCGAAGCGACTGGCATGAGTTTGGCCAAACTGCGGGAGGCAGTGGAGGATAGGGGTGCCTGGCGTGCTCTGGTCCATGGGGTCACGAAGAGTCGGACACGACTGAACGACTGAACAACAACAACAAGAGAGAGAGAGAGTAGTAGCTTCCCAATTTGTTCGGGCAGCTGCAGAAAAAAATCTTCTCCCAAGCAATACAACCAGAGAAAGAAATTAACAAACATCATACTATTTTTTATCAAACAAGATATTGCCCTTTCCAATGGTGTTGCGAACACCATGGAATGAAGCAAAGGAAGCAGAAGGAAGGAACTTTTGTTGTGACAGAAGAATGAGGCACTTTTAGGATATGTTGAGGGCCATAGAGAACAATAGAATTGTAAAATTGGAAGGGTCCCCCAAAGGTCCTCTAGTCCAACCCCCTGCAATGAAGGAATCTCAGCTAAAGCATCCATGACAGATGGCCATCCAACCTCTGCTTAAAAACCTCCAAGGAAGGAGAGTCCACCACCTCCCGAGGGACACTGTTCCACTGCTGAACAGCTCCTACGGTCAGAAAGTTCTTCCTCATAGGACAACAGACACGAGAAAGGAATCGGTGAGGAAGATTAGCTGTTGCAAGGCAGTGCCATAGAGAGAGGAGAGGTTCAGATGTAGAAAAGCCATTCCTAAACGTGTGCAAACTCTATGGGAGGGAGGAACCCAGCAGGTGCGGAGCTAAGATTTCACTCCCCCAAATAAAGCATCTGTTTGCAGGCGACACAAAAGGCGTAGCAAGTCAGAGGTGCGCTTGATGGTCACACTGGAACAAGAGTTTGCAGTTTTAAGAACTCGATAAAGGCAGGTTTAAAAACTGCACTTGTCTTTCGCACGTACAAATCAGCAGTGCGTGGGAGGCTCCGAAGGGCATGGAGAGAGACAGACACATGCAAAGTCGGTCGTGGTCCTTGTCCCTAAATAGAACAAACGGCACAAAACTTCGTATTCCCAAAATTGCAACCTCAGAGGCTGCAAACGCCGGCAGAAGACAGGTGGGCTTGTGGGGGCTGGAGGCAGGAAGCCATCAGCCTTATGGCAAGTCAGATCACTGGCCCAACAAACAAGGAACAGCCTTGATCAGAATGGCAGCAGGTCTTTGTGGTTTCAGGAAGAGAGAGAGAGAGAGAGAGGTCTTTCTCATTACCAGTGGTAGGCTGGTACCCTTTGGGACTCATAGGGCGGAAGGCAGGGAGACTAACACTAGGTGGAGCTAGAGAGCACAGCAGGCAGAGCCAATGGCAGGCACAGCCAACGGATTCTAGCGTTGTCCGCAATCACACCATTCAAAGATGGAGTGAACTCTTTATTAACACGACTTCCACAGACTTGGTTGAGTGTCAGGCCTAAGGAGCAGAACGGCTAATTCCTGGCAATCTTCCTCCATTAAATTAAGTTGCAGAGACTGAAATAATAATTAATAATAATAATAATTTATTATTTACCCTGCCCATCTGGATGGAAAGCTTTTGCCTCCTCACCAGGGCTCTTTCCAAGCAATCGGAGACTGTGTCTGCGTGCAGCCAACCTCTCCTCCACCCCTTTTCATGCCTCTTCTGGTTCTTGGAGACCAGGGGGGAGGGGAGCTATTCGCAGCAAAGGGGGGGGGGTGACACCCGTGACTCTGCACCAGCCAGACTCTTCTCTGCCTCTTTCCTCCCTCCTCTCCTGCTTCAGCTTCTGTCCCTGATTCTGGACTGCTCTCTGCCACAGACTCTCCTCGCTCACTAAACCCTGTTACCTCTTCAGCTTCTGGCACCTCCTCTTCTCCCTTTGACCACTCCTTGTCCCACCACCATTCCGGGCTCTGAGCCTTCTTCCTTTGGGGGTTCCCCAGCTGGTTCCTCCCACCATTCCTCTGCCTCCAACCAGTCCAGGACACCTCCCCGCTGAGTTCCACGCTTGGCTAAGGAGGAAACCAACAGGCAATGCCACCCCCCAAGACTGGCTGTAGTTAAGAAGGCAGGCAGATGGGGCCTGACTAAGGGCAGGCTGACTTTGGCTGGGCAGTGTCCCTCTTGCCCTAAAGGACCAGTCTCCACTGCCCTCTGCCTTATCGTTTTATATCACAATGTCTGAAATAAGGATGGAGCTACGCAGAGGTGCTGGCTGGCTTCATGGGTCCCCCCACATTGTGATTTTCGCAGAGCACAAACACACACATCATGATTTGCGATATATCGCCAGGTCAAAACTTATGAAACAGATTGTCACAATATGGACTTCAAACCAGTTTTGGGTGATATACAGTGGTACCTCCAGTTGCGAACAGGATCCGCTCCGGAGGTCCGGCCGCATCCTGAGGAATTCACAACTGGAGGACCGCTTCTGTGCATCGCGCGGTTTAGTGTATGCGTACGGCACAGTTTAGTGCTTCTGGGCATGCGTGTGTGGCGAAACCTGGAAAAATACTTCCGGGATTGCTGTGATTGCATCCCGAAGATTACGTATTGCTATATCGCCCAGCCCTACTGGAGTCCTGTGTCCATTTCTGGGCACCACAGTTTAAGAAGGATATTGACAAGCTGGAACATGTGCAGAGAACGTTGAACAAGATGACCAAGGTTTACAAGGAACAGTTGAGGAGTTGGGTATGTTTAGCCTGGAGAATAGAAGATCTAGAGGAGATAAGATAGCCATCTTCAACTATCTGAAGGACTGTCGCATGGAAAGGCGCAAGCTTGCTTTCTCCTGTTCTGGAGGGTGGGACCTGAACCAATTCAAGTTACAAGAAAGGAGATTGCTAAACATTGGGAAGAACGTTCTGATTGTAAGAGCTGTTTGACAGTGGAGCGGACTAACTTGAAAAGTGGTGTGCCTCTGTTGTTGTTGTTGTTTTGTTGTTGTTGTTGTTGTTACTATTTTTTATTGAATTTATACCCCTATACCCAGAGGTCTCAGGGCAGTTCACAAAACAAAATCAAAATATAAAAGCACAAAAATATATAATCAAAATAAAAAAACAAAAAGCTCCCTAAAAAGCTAACCCCCCCCCCCCCAAAAAAAAACATTTTGCCGAAAAGGGCATAGGATGTCTGAATCAAATCAACCAAAGCTGTTTTTGTTTGCTGGTTAAAAAAACGAACCGAACATTTTCTCATCCCTGGTATAAGACATTGGTGTGCACTAAAGGTGCCTATAACGAACTTCCCTGGGGAGAGCATTCCACAGACGGGGAGCCACTGCAGAGAAGGCCCCGTTCTCTACTTCCTTTGATTAGAGATTGGATGGCCATCTGAGGGATTATTTAGCTGTGATTCCTGCATTGCGGGGGGTTGGCCTAGACGACGCTTGGGATCCTTTCCCGACACCACAATCCTATAATTCTGTGAGTCTATCACAGGTGGTTTATTCCAAAATCTGGGCCCCTACATTCACCTCCTGTTAGTATTGCTTTTCCTCCTCCTCTGGCATCTCCCACTGTGGAAATGCAGACTGAGAGCATCCCAAGTGGGGCAGAGACTCATTCCAGAGAAAGGCCACCTTTGCCTGAATGGGCAGTGAAGACTTAGGCTACACCAGGGGTCAGCAAGGTTTACCTTTACTGGGCCAGTTCACTCCAGCGGAGATCCCTCCATGGGCCAGATCACACATGTGTGGCCGCGGTTTTCGGTGTCTGCATCTGCACAGATGCGATTTTCAGTATCTGAGCATGCGCAGACGCGATTTTCGCAACCGCAGGAGTCGCTGCGCAGGTTTAGCATGGGGACTCGCCGAGTGGGCAGCTCGGTTCTTGGGCAGCTTGTGGGCCGGTTAAATGACCCCCCATGCTTTGCAAAGAACAGCTGCACCACAGATCTGGTAGAAAGCAGCTCCTTCAACCAATGGGGTGCTCCTTCACCAGGAAGAAACCTTTCGCTCTCTCGCTCTCCTCGATCGGGAGATCAAAGCTTTGGCTGGAGTGTGAAAGACAACACGGATGTGCGTGCATGCATGCATGCGTGCATGTGTAACCCTGCCAACGTGCTTACCTCATGCCCAACCGAGCCAGCGTGAAAATAAGCCCGAGTGCAGGGTAGCTAGCAAGGGGGTAGCAGAGGATGGGGAGGGAGAAAACGCTACCCAGCTCTCTCCCTTATCTCCACTGCACTGCAGCTAAGTGCTTCCTGAGCTATCTACTAGGGAGATGGGGGCGAGGGGAGAGCAGAAAAATGCCTTCCTAAAGCAGCTCAGAAATCCAGCTTCAGGATATAATAATTATATATGTGTGTGTGAGAGAGGGAGAAATTTGCAGGCACAATGACCCAGTTATGCACTGGGCCAACTCTAGAGATGAGCAGTAATGAGGAAATGCTTCAGCAGACCAAAGCCACTTGATTCTCATGTGTGTGTGTGTGTGTGTGTGTCCCACACACTCAATATTGTCCCCTATAGTACAGGTCTACCCAGCTACACTTGCTGGATGGCTCTCCCCGAAGAGATGCGATTTGTACGCATCCTCTCCCTCGCTCTCTATTTTAGGAAACCTTGGCAGTTATGGGAGAAGGAAGGTTATGGACGCGATGTAGAAGAGACCGGGTGGATTTCAGATGCCCCAAATAAAGGATATGCCAAATTCACAGGATCTGGATTATTATCAATTTTTTTTTAAAGATATGTCCACGACAGGACTGAAATGAAATCCGCTTTAAAAACAACAACAACAACAACAAACGAAGGCTCCATCTTCAAGAAACGAGAGATCTCTGGTGAGCTCAGTGATCCATGCACAGCCAAAGAAGAGACCTGATCGTCGTAGAATAATATATCCATGCGTATAGGGAGCCAAAAACGATGTGACGGAGGGTTATAGCAAGCAAAATTGTTTCGGTCTTTAAAACACACACACACATAGAGGAAGAGGACATTTAATCCTTCTGCTCAGCTGGACAGCATGTCACGTTTACCAGGAGTTTATGGACACCCTCGCTTTGCAGCTACAATGCTGCCGACATTAAGAAACAAACCAACCAAAGGGCATTATTTAGCCATTTCGAACCCCTCTCTCCCAGTTTCTACACCTTGGCTTAGCCTAAAAAAAAGGGGGGAGCGGGTTCCCTCCCCTCCCCTCTAGTTTGCCAGCGAAATGGCACGCAGCAGTAGCAAACATCCAGAAAAAGCAGATGACATAATTTGCAGCCATCCCCTGTTCATCACCCAAACGCCAGCACCTCACCTCGCGCTCTGGATGACACCCCATTTATGACATCATCTAAAAAAAAACCCACACACACACACACACACAACCCTAACACCATCCATCCCTGATCATACCTGCAAGGGGTTTTATGGTTTTACTTACACAAACGCACGTACTGTACATCCTTTATCAATGGGTGGCAGCTTCTTCAACATTGCAAGGCGGGAGGGGTTGGGTGGAGAAATGCAAGCGAAGAGGCTATACCCGCGCCCCAGATGACACCCCCCCCCAAAAAAGGAAGAAATTGATGGAAATATTTTATTCTGGAGCAATGCACACAGTGCAACGGAGATGAACGCCCCTCCAATTCCCCCCGGCGTCAGATTATATTGCAAGAAGCAGCAGAGGTCTCCAAGCTCACGGGGGTTAGGTGGGGGAAGGCAAACTAAACTAACAAGCGCGCGGGGGGGGGGGAATCAGAAGAGGTGGCGAGACTTATTTCCGAGGACCCCCGCATCTCCACCGTGCACCACATTTTAATTGCAACAATATCTGCACACGCTCCGTCCTCCCACAGAATCCTCTTCATGCACTGATTTCCTCAACCCTGAGCGATTTTGCAAAAGGGGAGAAAAAGGTAGTGCGTGCAAACGTAACCAGTCTTCCACCACCATGCAAGCAACAACCACCACCCCCCCGGTCCAAGTGTGTGGCGACGCCTCCCTCTCTCCCTCCTCCTGCGCCCCCTCCCCAAATCCCTCCCGGGCGTGTAGGCAAGAGGTACCTCTCCTCCTCCCCGCTGTGCCCTTACTCTTTGCAGGAACGCAGGCGATGCGCCCTGGGCGCGCAGCAGCTCCTTCAGCCGGGAGGCGTCCGGTTTTTAATCCTCTCTTTTTTTGGTGGCGGCGGCTCGGGATGCAGGAGAGAAGCATGCACCACGACGGGGAAGGAGCTTGGAGTTCAAAAATGAAATGCAACCGAAAATGACGACCTCCGACCAATTGCACGGGGGGGGGGGAATTCAAAGCGTGAGCTCAGGCGGCCATCCGGCGATTCGCGGAGCCTTTGCGAGGAAGGAGGCGAGCGGCGCTGCAGGCGAGCGGGCTGGCGGCTCGCATCCCGGCCAGCGTCACCGATACACACGCGCGCACTCGCAGACACGCATCTTGCCCCTTTTCTTGCGGCAAACGGCAGCCAACCCCCCTGGCCACGCCCCCCTTGTCACAGCCTCAGCCTATCGGAGAGCAGGATCCGGGAGGAGGGTGGATCGCCTGCCCTTTTTAACTCTTCCCGCACTGCAGCGCTCCAAGGCTTGGAGGAAGAGTCGGGGCTGGTCCACGCGTGATGGGAGATGTTTGGGTTTGATGACATTTTTATTTTTTAAATACGTTTTATTGTCCCATTTTGCGCGGATTGCTTTTTCTGTGCACCGGTTAGAAGTTGCAAGTGATGAAGCGTTTCTTCCAATTGGGAAACTGAATCCACATTCATCAATATTGACCTTAACAGATTGTAGAACTGGGCGCAAGCTAACGAAACAGACATTTCAACAGAGGCAAATGTCAGGTTCTGCACATAGGCAGAAAGAACCGGCTGCTCAAATATAAGATGGGGGACACCTGGGTTGACAGAAATCCAGGGGACATGTGAAAAGGATCTAGGGGGTCTTGGTGGACCACAAGTTGAACATGGGTCAGTAGTGTGATGCAGCAGCAAAAAAAGCTTATGCTATTCCAGTGTCCAGATCAAGGGAAGTAATAATACCACTCTATTCTGCTTTAGACCACACCTGGAATATTGTGTCTAGTTCTGGGTGCCACAATTTAAGGAGGATGCTGACAAGCTGGAAGGTGTGCAGAGGAGGGCAACCAAGATGATTGGGGGTCTGAAAACCAGGCCTTATGAGGAATGGTTGAAGGAGCTGGATATGTTTAGCCTGGAAAAGAGGAGACCGAGAGTAGATATGGTAGCATAGTCATCTTCAAGTATCTTATGGGCTGTCACATGAAGGAGGGAGCAAGCTTGTTTTCTCCTGCTCTAGAGGGTAGGACTCGAACCCACGGCTTCAACTAAATTCCAGCTAAACATCAGGGGAAACTTGGGAAGTTGTGGACTCTCCTTCTTTGGGTTTTGTAAGCAGAGGTTGCATGGCCATCTGTCATGGATGCTTTAGATGAGATTCCAGAATTGCAGGGGGTTGGACTAGATGACCTTTGGTATCGCTTCCAACTCTACAACTCTATGATTCTAATATAAATAGCTTTTCGCCCTTCTCTCATAATACTAGAACTTCATGGATGGCCCAATAATATTAAGTGGCAGAAGCTCGAGCATTTCTTCACACTGTATTTCCTTAGTGTATGGAACTCCCTGCCACAAGTAGTAGTAGTAGTAGTATAATAATAATAATAATAATAATAATAATAATTTATTATGTATATCCCACAAATCTGGCTGGGTTTCCCCAGCCACTCTGGGCGGCTTCCAGCAAAATAGAAAAACACAATAAAAATCAAATATTAGAAACAAAGTGAAGCTTTAAAAGATGGCCGTTAAAAGAGATTAAACAAATTTGTGGTGGAGGCGAAGAGCCTCTGTAATTGGCGGTTAGACATGATGGACCCGGTCTATTGAAGCTGAATGCTCATTTTTTTTGGAGGGGGGTGATGTGTGCGAATTATGCCCCATGGAAATTGCTTTGTCCAGATTCCCCTGTTGCTGTGAAGGGTTTCCTAAAGGGGTCAGTATTGATCCTCTTGGGGTCAGCAGGACTGTGCAGGGGATGAATAAAGCCCTAGAGATCGAAGAAGAAGTTTGCAAGGTACAGTGTAAAAAAAATAATACCGGTAACTAGGAAGTCTGAGCTTCAGCACTAAAGAGGATGGCCTTGTACAGAGGGCACGTCCCTGGCCAATGAGGAAACTCTGTATTTAATAAGACTCCACAATTCAATAGGCATATCCTTATTTTTTTTACACTTTAAGATACCTAACCACAGTGGTTGATAATAAATCAATGACGATTTTTTTCTTGCCTTTATTTCATTTACATTCCTAAGAATCTGGGTAGGGGTCAATGGGAACTTTCAAGGATTAAATGAATTCAGAAAGGGTTTAAACCTTCCCAGTGAGGCAATGGGGTGGTTTCCCCGTTGCATTCACCTGATGGGGAGAAAGATGGGAGGCCGGCAGGCCGCTGGATCCAGGCCCCTGTGTTTGCCACCCTGGTTCTAAGAGCCATTGCAACCTGCGATGTGATTCAGTCACTCTCAACTTCCTTCGACGGCTCTTCTCATCTCCCACGGCTAATGCGGTTCCGCCGCTGCTATAGAGACTGGGTTTAAATAAGAAATGCACAGCCCACTAAGTGTGTGCCCAGGGAGATCTGGAATAATTATACAATTACATGTTGTTTTCATTTTTCGAAGATAAGAGGTGCCGGAGCTCAAAGGTACTTGAAAGCCCTTTGCTAGGGAAGCTTTAACCCCCTTAAGCCAAGGTATGTCAGGGCGGGGGGAGGGCATGCACTCTGCATATGCTCAGAGGTACTCCTGCCTGTTAACAGAGCGAATGCTATTCTAGGCTGCATGAGCAGAAGTCTAGCGTCCAGATCAAGGGAAGTAATTACACCCCTATATTGTGACACGGGTGGCGCTGTGGGTTAAACCACAGAGCCTAGGGCTTGCTGATCAGAAGGTTGGCGGTTCAAATCCCCGACATGGGGTGAGCTCCCGTTGCTCGGTCCCAGCTCCTGCCCACCTAGCAGTTCGAAAGCACGTCAAAGTGCAAGTAGATAAATAGGTACCGCTCCGGCGGGAAGGTAAACGGCATTTCCGTGCGCTGCTCTGGTTCGCCAGAAGCGGCTTAGTCATGCTGGCCACATGACCCGGAAGCTGTACGCCGGCTCCCTCGGCCAGTAACGCAAGATGAGTGCCGCAACCCCAGAGTCGGACATGACTGGACCTAATGGTCAGGGGTCCCTTTACCTTTACCTATTGTGCCTTGATCAGACCAAGGACACTGAGAGAAGAGATGACAACCATCTTCAGATATATTAAGGACTGTCACGTGGAAAATGGAGCAAGCTTGTTTCCCCCTGCTCTGGAGGGTAGGACATGAACCAATTCAGGTTATGAGGAAGGAGATTCTGACTAAAAATTAGGAAGAACCTCCTGATGGTAAGAGCTGTTTGACAGTGGAAGAGTCTCCCTTCGAGAGGTGGTGGACTCTCCTTCCTTGGAGGTTTTTAAGCAAAGGTTGGATGGCCATCTGTCATGGATGCTTTAGCTGAGATCCCTGCATTTCAGGGGGATTGGACAAGATGACCCTTGGAGTCCCTTCCAACTCTACAATTTATGATTCCATTCCTTTTTTTAAAAAAAAAAATGTTATTAGTTTTCCTATATTTATCCAATATTACCACACTTTAGCCAATTATACAGATTTTTTTTAAAAATAAATTTACTATTACTTTCTTCCATTGCCCATGCGCTGCGGGACGCCCTTCCCACTGCCATATGAGAAGCAGCAACCACCCGTGTCACAATATAGGGGTGCAATTGCCTCCCTTGATCTGGACGGTAGACGCTTGGAAAGAGGTAGATTTTTGCCCAGGCTTTCCCTGACCCATGAGATCAGACCCTGGTTTCATTTATTTGAATTCCCTTAATCCCTGTTTTTATACGCCTTGGTGTGTATGCCTGGAAAGCCCACAGCGCGATGGGTGTCAGCAAGAAAATCCATCGCTCCCCAACAAATGGCATTTAGAGATCGACTCCCTCCGAATCTGTGGGTTTCATATACTGATCCAGATATTCATTCTCCAATAACCAACCTAGGTGGTTGCTAAGTAACCACCATGTGGTCCACCCCATAATTACCGTAACTTGTCAGCCTTGCTGGTGTCCCAAGTATCCCGTCTCCCTCTCCCTCCCCACTTTGCCCAGAAAGGGCCCACCCAACCTACAGCTGTCAGTCTCTGCCTCCGGTGCTGATGTTCCAGATGTGGGTTGGCCCTGCATTCACCACTGGCAGGAATCAAAGCGCAAGAGCTTGGAGATGCAATTATCGTTATTGCTCACCAGCACGTACACAGGTAATCCTTACATAATGTGCACACACCACACACACACACCATGTATTTCCAGATGAAAACATTTCTCTTTCCCAAATACTGGTCCTTGAATATTCTTGTTACGTGAAAACACCAGACTTCTCCATTTAGCATGTATAGTCAAAGTAATTGAATTTCTCCAGACATATTATCCCACCGCTTGGTTCCAAACACCAGGCGTTCTGGAATATGCCCTTAATATGCAGGGACTGTGAAACGCTATACAAGTCAACATTTTGCACCAAAGTACCGGTAGATCAAATCCTGAATTCTGCCATCGGTTGCAATCATACAAAGAGCACACTCATTTGACTGGACGTAGACAAGCAACACACAATTGATCCTGGGCCAAAGCAAACAAGATAAATTTTAATAGGGAGAAATGTAAAGTACTACACTTGGGCAAAAAAAAAAATGAAAGGCACAAATACAGGATGGGTGACACCTGGCTTGAGAGCAGTACATGTGAAAAGGATCTAGGAGTCTTGGTAGACCACAAACTTGACATGAGTCAACAGTGTGATGCAGCAGCTAAAAAAGCCAATGCAATTCTGGGCTGCATCAATAGGAGTATAGCATCTAGATCAAGGGAAGTAATAGTACCACTATATTCTGCTCTGGTCAGACCTCACCTGGAATACTGTGTCCAGTTCTGGGCACCACAGTTCAAGAAGGATACTGACAAGCTGGAACGTGTCCAGAAGGAGGGCAACCAAAATGGTCAAAGGCCTGGAAACGATGCCTTATGAGGAACGGCTTAGGGAGCTGGGTATGTTTAGCCTGGAGAAGAGAAGGTTAAGGGGTGATATGATAGCCATGTTCAAATATATCAAAGGATGTCATATAGAGGAGGGAGAAAGGTTGTTTTCTGCTGCTCCAGAGAAGCGGACACGGAGCAATGGATTCAAACTACAAGAAAGAAGATTCCACCTAAACATTAGGAAGAACTTCCTGACAGTGAGAGCTGTTCGGCAGTGGAATTTGCTGCCAAGGAGTGTGGTGGAGTCTCCTTCTTTGGAGGTCTTTAAGCGGAGGCTTGACAGCCATCTGTCAGGAATGCTTTGATGGTGTTTCCTGCTTGGCAGGGGGTTGGACTGGATGGCCCTTGTGGTCTCTTCCAACTCTATGATTCTATGATTCTGTGATCTGAAGGAGCATCTCCACCCCAATCGCTCAGCCCGGATGCTGAGGTCCACCTCTGAGGGCCTTTTGGTGGTTCCCTCACTGCGAAAAGTGAGGTTCCAGGGACCCAGGCAGAGGGCCTTCTCTGTAGTGGCACCCTCCTTCTGGAACGCCCTCCCTTAAGATGTCACGGCGATAAAGAACTACCCAACTTTTAGAAGACACCTGAAGGCAGCCCTGTTTAGGGAAGTTTTTAATGTTTGATGATTTACCGGTACTGTGTTTGATGTTTTTATTTGATGTAAGCTGCCCAGAGTGGCTGGGGCAACCCGGTCAGATGGGCGCCATATTAATAACAATAAATGGTGATGGTGATAAACGCATGAGCCCAGTGACACAAGCCCACGGCTGGAGGCAGCAATGCTACTGAACACCAGTTGCTGGAAACCACAAGAGGAGAGAGGGCTCTTGTGCTGAAATCCTCCTTGGATCTGGTTGGTGACTGTGAGAAGACCTCTCCTCCTGGCAGAGGGGAGGAGTTGCAATTGGGGGGCTGTCTCTCGCGCTAGCAGAGGGCGTATTGGGCCCCCTGTGTCAGCCTTTCCCCGCTACCGTGCCATGCCCCACAGCCAGCCAATAGGGCTGGGTGGGGGCCGGGGTCTGGCTGCATTTAAGCAGCCCAGGAGCGCTGCCTTTCCCATTCGGCTTCCCGCTTACATCAGATCTCCCTCCCTCCCTCCTTCTAGGTTTCTCCTATGCTTTTGACCTTGCTATGGACCTCGGTTGGTCGCCTCGGTTGCCCAGGGGGCCTGGTAGGAGTTTTTATCCATTTGGCAAATTGGCTCCGCCTCTTGGTTTTTCGCCTACCTCGTGGCAATTTGTCACAACTTTAAGGTGTTGCCTAAACAAAATAAAATTAAAAATTCCTTCCAGTAGCACCTTTTGTTCAGTCGTTCAGTCGTGTCCGACTCTTCGTGACCCCATGGACCAGAGCACGCCAGGCACGCCTATCCTTCACTGCCTCCCGCAGTTTGGCCAAACTCATGTTAGTAGCTTCGAGAACACTGTCCAACCATCTCATCCTCTGTCGTCCCCTTCTCCTTGTGCCCTCCATCTTTCCCAACATCAGGGTCTTTTCCAGGGAGTCTTCTCTTCTCATGAGGTGGCCAAAGTACTGGAGCCTCAACTTCAGGATCTGTAGCACCTTAGAGACCAACTAAGTTTGTTCTTGGTATGAGCTTTCGTGTGCATGCACACTTCTTCAGGTATTGGCTGTTAGGCATTGGAATATGTAATACGTGTTGTTTGTTGGAGGGCAGGTTGTGGCCATCACCTACGCCTCCTCTTTTGGGTATCCCATTAAAGGGATCCAGCAGTCGTGGATCCTGTCCGATGCTCTGCTGGTGGCTAGGGCCATGGCATGACCCCCCCGAGACGTCAGGGGAAGCTTCTAGTTGTATGTGCATCAACAAGCTCCTCCCACTCTTTGTTAACCCCAAATTGTCCCCCGCTGTGCGGGGTGCAGTCATGCTTACCTGGTTTTATCCAATGCCTAAGCCAATACCTCTTAAATGCTATAATCAATAAAGTTGTGGCCTTATTTTGCCCATTAACCTTAATTCATGTGTCCTAACATTATTATGTTAGGCAATATTATAAGGATAATTAAATAAGTGTTTGTGTTTTTGTTGTGATTTTTAGTTTTGTTTCTTTTTGCATTTTTGTATTCGTATTTTTGTTTTTTTGTAATTTTGGTAGTGTTTTGTTGTGTTTTGTTTTTGTTGTATTATCAAAATTTAATAAATTCTTATATAAAAAAATTTAATTCATGTGTCCTTGTGTTTTATTTATCATCAACTCACAACAGGATGCTGGCCTGATCCAGCAAAGTCTCTTCTTACACTCTTTTTTTTTCTCTCTCTCTCTCTCTTCCTTGCCTTCCTCCTTGATTTGCCTTTAGGCCTTTCTTCCAGTCCCTCTTTGGACAGACTTCTCAGTTGAGCCCCTGCATGCAACTTACACTCTCCCTGGATCAGTCTTCCAGGACAACTGCTTCTTCAGTGCTGCAACAACAACAACAACAACAACAACAACAACAACAACAACAACAACAACAACATTATTTGTGAGCCACCCATCTGTCTGGGTTGCCCAGGCACTCTGGCTGGCTCCCAACATAGGGTTGAAATATTTATAGAAGTAAAAACTTATTGAGCTTTCTTTTCAAAAAGTTGTTGAAAAGTTTCCCCGGACATTTCCCCGATTTCCCCAAATTCCCCCTAGACGCTAATTCCGTCATTAGAAAACCTGGGAAAACCCAGACGTATGTCAACCCTATGCCAAAGGGAAAATTAAAAACACAATAAAACATCAAACATTAAAAAGCTTCCCTAAACAGGGCCGCCTTCAGGTGTCTTCTAAAATTTCTTGACATCTGATGGGAAGGCATTCCACAGGGAGGGTGCCACTACCGAGAAGGCCCTCAGGCTGGTTCCCTGCAACCTCGCTTCTTACAGTGAGGGAACTGCCAGAAGGCCGTAGGAGCTGGACCTCAGTGTCCGGGCTGAGCAATGGGGGTGGAGATGCCAAAAGAGGTTCCCACCAGCTCAGCCCCCTTCCCTATGCTCTGCTGCCTATGGCCTAGTGGTGACACACCAGACCTTCTGGACTTAGCCAAGGCTGCTTCTCCTTATACAGATCTGTTCCTCCCTGCAATAGATCCAAGCATCCATTCTGGGCAGACCAAAGCATGCCGAGACAAGGGAAGCAGGAAGAGCTGAGATTTGTGCCACTGAGGGAGAAGAAGGAGAGGAGTTTGGATTTGATATCCTGCTTTATCACTACCTGAAGGAGTCTCAAAGCGGCTAACATTCTCCTTTCCCTTCCTCCCCCACAACAAACACTCTGTGAGGTGAGTGGGGCTGAGAGACTTCAGAAGAAGTGTGACTAGCCCAAGGTGCTCACTGGAAGGACAGATCCTGAAGCTGAGGCTCCAGTACTTTGGCCACCTCATGAGAAGAGAAGACTCCCTGGAAAAGACCCTGATGTTGGGAAAGATGGAGGGCACAAGGAGAAGGGGACGACAGAGGACGAGATGGTTGGACAGTGTTCTCGAAGCTACCAACATGAGTCTGACCAAACTGTGGGAGGCAGTGAAGGATAGGCGTGCCTGGCGTGCTCTGGTCCATGGGGTCACGAAGAGTCGGACACGACTGAACGACTGAACAACAACAACAACAGCCCAAGGCCACCCAGCAGCTGCATGTGGAGGAGCGGGGACACGAACCCAGTTCACCAGATTATGAGTCTACTGCTCTCAACCACTACACCACAGCAGAAAAAGAAAAGGAAAAAGAAGAAGAAGAGTTTGTATTTGATAACCCACTTTATCACTACCTGAAGGAGTCTCAAAGCGGCTAACATTCTCCTTTCCCTTCCTCCCCACAACAAACACTCTGTGAGGTGAGTGGGGCTGAGAGACTTCAGAGAAGTGTGACTAGCCCAAGGTCACCCAGCAGCTGCAATGTGGAGGAGCAGGGAAGCGAACCCGGTTCCCCAGATTATGAGACTACTGCTCTTAACCACTACACCACCCTGGCTCTCACTGGAGAGCATCCTGCCCAAGCCACCCGATCAGAGCAGGCCCTGGCAAGAGAAAGGTGCCAAATCGAACACATGGCCTGGCGGTTCTTTGCAAATATCTACCCCCTCGGAATGGCGCCCTGGCTGGGAATCTGCTTGTTGATGCAATTTTGCCAAATGTGGCTTTTGAATTTGCTTTGTTTTCATCAAGCACGAGGATATTTGTGGGCGTCGCGGAGTCTTTAGAGGCCCAGAATATGACGGGATGGATCGCTGGAAGGTTTCTCTCTCTTTTTGCAACCAGACAGAGTTAGCCAAAGCAAGGAGAGAGAGAGAGAGAGAGAGAGAGAGAGAGAGAGAGAGAGAGAGAGAAAGAGAGACAGAGGGAGGGAGGGGTTTTGGCACTGATTTCTGCACCCATCTCGGGTCCCCACACATTGCACAAGAGGAGGTGGCAAACTCAGAAGTGGGGGGGGGGCAGAATTCAGGGTGCATCCCCCCTTTGTGCATCTGCAATACATGCCAGGCAGGTGATGAGAAGAAGTCTGAGGTGAGTCAGAAACAGCGTGTGACAGTCAAAAGCACAAGGCGAGCTAGGAGGCAGGGTTGCAAAAACAGGTGAAAAAAGTGAGTAAGGATGGTTTGATTTGCTTTCTAATGCAAATCTATCTACCGGTAATTCATACTCGCTGAAGCCATCTGAGAAATAAAGAAGAACTACGATTCTTTGATTCTATGAAAGCCACACACCTCTGAATTTTGCGATGCGATTCGGCAGCCCAAGAAAAGGTGCCCCCGAAATGTACACATTGTGGGAGAGCATGCGTGAAATATCAGAAGGGGGTGACGGGATAGGAACTAGTAAAATTATGCATGGCACAGGGAGAACCAACAGAGAAAAGTTTCTCTCCACCTCTCATAACACTAGAACTTGAGGCAGGGACATCCTAGGGACCAAGGCAGTTTTGGCTCCTCAAATATTTCTTTTGAGGGTGCTGCCCCCCTCAATATTCAGAGGACATCGCATGATGTCATGTCAGACCCCCTAGAGAAGCTGGTGCCTCTGCCAATGAAGCTGAGGGTTAGAAAATTCAGGACAGATTTTAAAAGAGTATTTATTCATGCAGTGCATAGATAAACTTTGGAACTCATTGCCACAGGAGGCAGTGGGGGCCACCAACCCAGATGGCTTAAACAGAGGGTCAGACCAATTAATGGAGGAGGGGGCTGTCAGTGGCTAATATCCAAGGTGGCTCGGCTCTGCCTCCACAGTAGGAGGCAGTGATGCTTCTGAATAACAGTTGCTCGAAACCAAAGGAGGGAAGAGTGTTCTTGTGCTCGAATCTTGCTTGCTGGTTTCCCACAGGCATCTCGCTGTGAGCACAGGATGCTGGACTGGATGGGCCATTGGCGTGATCCAGCAGGAGAGCCACTGTAGACAACACTGAGCTAAAGCAGAGATGGAGAATCTTCAGTTCTCCGCACACTGCTGAACTACAACTCCCATCATCCTTGGCCTTGCATGCTGGGGCAGATGGGAGTTGTGGTTCAGCAACCCCTGGAGGGCCAAAGTCTTCCCCACCCCTGAGCGATGCAGGCCAACCATCTGACTCAGCACAAGGCAGCTTTCCGGTGTCCCCATGTCCATAGCAACTTAAATGGGAAGAGAGAGACGTTATTTATTGTCTTGCTGCGGCAGGATCCAATTTGACAGTGGTTACTCACAGAGAGTGGGCGCATCTCTCTCGTTCTCAGTATAAGAGCCCCCTTCTCCTTGCAGGGACCCGAGGAGAAAGGAAGAAACTAACAGCAGATGGCTGGAGGAGGCTGGTGGCAGTTTCCATCAGAGGTTGCCAACCCCCCCAAAAAAGCACACACGACGGCTGCCACTTTGGCCAAGGCTGTTGGCAAGGAGGGGTGTGACATTGTGACAGCCCTTGAGCTATTGAAGAGGGCTTTTTTCTTCTTCTCTCCGTCTCCTCTTTTACAGGCTAAACACACCCAGCTCCTTCGACCGTTCCTCATCAGGCTTGGTTTCCCAGACCCTTGATCATCTGACTGTAAAGAACAGCCCCATAAGAAGCCCATTTTTACAACTCAAACTGACATGTTAGAGTTTAGCTGAATCTGAAAAGGTGACTGCCCTGATCAAGAAGCCCCTAATAATAGAATTGTACAGTTGGGACCCCAAGGGTCACCTAGTTCATTGCCCTGCAGTGTAGGAATCTCAGCTAGATCATGCATGACAGATGGCCATCCAACCACTGCTTTAAAAAGCTTCCCACGAAGGACAGTCCACCACCTTCCAAAGGAGTCTTTTCAACTGTCGAACAGCTCTTACTGTCAGAAAGTTAATCCTGACATTTTGTTAGCACCTCCTTTCTTGTAACTTGAATTGGTTCAGGTCCTACCAGAACAGGAGCAGGAGAAAACAAGCTTGCTCCCTCTTCCGTGTGTGGCAGCCCTTAAGATAATCATATCTCCTCTGAGTCTCCTCTTTTCCAGACCAAACATAGCCAGCTCCTTCAACTGTTCCTCATAAGGCTTGGTTTCCAGAACTTTGATCATCTTGGTCGCCCTCCTCTGCACACCTTCCAGCTTGTCAACATCCTTCAAAAATTGTGGTGCCCAGAACTGGATACCGTATTCCGGGTGTGGTTTGACCAAAGCAGAATAGAATGGTACTATTATTTCCTGGACACTGGACTTCTGTGGATGCAGCCTAGAATAGCATTACCTTTTTTTTGCTGCTGAATCACCCTGTTGTCTCATGTTCAGCTTGTGGTCCACCAAGACCCCTAGATCCTTTTCACATGTCAAACCAGGTCTCCCCAATCTCATATTTGTGCTGCTGGTTGTTCCTGCCCAAGTGCAGAATTTACTCCTATTGAAATTCATTTTGGGTGTACCTGGAGCGTCAGTGAATTTGCTCCCCCATTTTGAGTTTCGATCTCACATTATTATCCACGTTTTCTCCAAATCTCCAGATACTTCTTGAATATTCACTGAGCATTTGAACTTTGCATTTGTCCCTACTGAGAGTCAATTCGTTCGTTTGGGCCCAGCTCTCCTTTCTGTTGAGGTCATATACCGATTCCCAGTCCTGCCTTCTGCAGCATTGGCTGCAGGTGGGGCTGAGTACACCCCCGTCTGAAATGTTGTAGAACAGCTGCCAGTCTGTGTGGACAATATTGAACTAGATGGACCAGTGGTCTGACTTGGTAAAAGTAGCTTCCTCTCTTCCTGGGCCAACCACTAGGGCAGGCATAGGCAACCTTCGGCTCTCCAGATGTTTTGGCCTACAACTCCCATGATCCCTAGCTAACAGGACCAGTGGTCAGGGATGATGGGAATTGTAGTCCAAAACATCTGGAGAGCCGAAGGTTGCCTATGCCTGCACTAGGGAAAGCCAGCTGCTAAAGGAGAGTGAAAATAAATGAAGATAAACAAGAGTAAGGCCCATAGGGAAAGAGCTGCTCTACTCACTAGGCACTCCACTAATCTGCGAGGAACATGTTTTGCTGGTAAAGCGTTAACTCCCACTTCGTTGTTTTTTTTAAAATAATTTTTATTAATTTTACATATAATCACAATACGTAACATCGTATCCTCTTACTAAATCTCTTGGCTCAATCGAGCCTAAACGACTTTTCTCTCCCCCCCCCCCCGCCTAATGGCTTACAAAATTAAATTTTACATTTTTGCACTTCACTTCCTTTCCTAGTCTTGTTATATCCTTACTTAAAATATTAAATTACTCAACCTGAATAGGTAACTAATTCATCTTACAAATCTTCAGATAACCCTGCTAATGATGTTAATTGATTATAGTTGTCTTTCAAATATAATATAAATTAGTTCCAGTCTTTTTGGGATACTTGACCCGTGGTTCCGCATTCTTCCCGTCAGTTTCGCCAGTTCTGCAAAGTCCATCATTTTCGTCTGCCACTCTTATTTTGTTGGTACTTCATGCCATTTCCATTTCTGGGCTAATAAAATTGTTGCTGCAGTTGTTGCATATAAGATTTTTTTTTTATCTTGTCTCGGTATCTCTTTACCCACTACACCCAGTAAGAAAGCTTCTGGGGTGTTTTTTTTAAACAAAATGTTTTTAAACATTTTCTTTAACTCATTATATATCATCTCCCAGAAAGCTTTTACCTCTTTACATGTCCACCACATGTGGTAAAAAGTACCCATGTTAACTCCCACTCTGAACGGTAGAAGAAGAAGAGTTTGGATTTGATATCCCGCTTTTCACTACCCGAAGGAGTCTCAAAGCGGCTAACATTCTCCTTTCCCTTCCTCCCCCACAACAAACACTCTGTGAGGTGAGTGGGGCTGAGAGACTTCAGAGAAGTGTGACTAGCCCAAGGTCACCCAGCAGCTGCATGTGGAGGAGCGGGGAAGCGAACCCAGTTCACCAGATTACGAGTCTACCGCTCTTAACCACTACACCACACTGGCTCTCATGGTATGATTTCCTGGCAGCTCGCTCTGTGACCCTGGGGCTGCAGAGGGTTGAGCCTGGGTCCTTCTGCTTGCGAGGCATACGCCCTGCCACTGACTCATCTCAAGAAAAGTAGCCGCACGCAGGGCGAGGTCTGGCTCTCTGACTCTCCGACGGCTCTCGCTGCTTGCTTCTCTGGGGGGTTGGCGATGCTCCCCTCTGCACACGTGCCTGGTCCTCCCACCTTGCTTGCAGCTCCTGAGCAAATCCACCAGCAGCTTGGCGTGAAGTTTCACCCAGCTCCTACACACCTAGCCTCTGAAGCAAACACGTTTCCTACGCAGCTTCTTCTGCCGAAATTGTACTTTCTGCCTCCTCCACTATCCATCACTGCTTGGAGTCACATCTCAGTTCCAGCTTTTAAATATTCTTCTTCTTCTTCTTCTTCTTCTCTTCTTCTTCTTCTTCTTCTTCTTCTTCTTCTTCGTGGGGAGGGGCATCTTGTTGCAGGGAGATGGGAAAAGTAGGGTCCTCTGTGTGTGGATGGGAGAGAGAGAGACAGAGAGAGAGAGAGAGAGAGAGAGAGAGAGATGTGAATGTGTGAGAGATTGTCAGCGTGAGAGGTGGATTTTAATGCGAACCTTCCTGATTTGCATTTCCTGAAACAGTGGATGAACAAAAAATGCGGCTCTCTTTCCAAATCCACACTTTCCCAGATTATGAAATGCCATTCCTCCAGCCACGTGAACGTGTGCAAAAAATGCACATCTTGCGGGAATGTGTGCATAAAGGTGCATATGTTATTGAAAAGGCATTATAATACAGGAAATCATTTGCAAAAAAATGTGTGTGCTCAGGCAAAATTGCATAGAAAATATGTGTTGAAGGAGAAATGAGCCCTAAAATGCTGGTGAGTTTTGGTGAGACCTTTTTTAATATCAAATAAAGTAAGTGATGTGCAAAGTGATGCAGAGCCAACCCTTACTGGAAATATTTTCCTTAATGGGATTGTGCAAAGGAAGGCAAAGACTCCAGCAAAGGTAAATGATTATTTAATTATTGGCTTGATTGACTGTTTTCCTTTAATTATCCCCAAGGATATATGTCAAGACTTCCTCAAAGCTCCCAATAAACATGTACCCTGAAAACAAACAAACAAACAAACAAACAAACAAACAAAGTTATGCAGAGAACCAAATTTAGGACGGGGAAAAATACGGAGGTTGATCTGTGATTGTCACAATAAAGAACAGAACTTCAGACTGGAAAATAGAAGCAGAAATGGACAGAGCTGTCTGTCTCGACTTCTGAGTAATTCCTACTTTTTCTCTCAAAGGCGCCATCCTTTCCCCATGCAAAAAGTGTTTTGCCCAGTTTTGACTCACAACCGTATGCAACTCAGCTATCAAACAGTTGGGGACACACTGGTGCAGAGAACGAATGAAAACAGAAATCCAAAATCTGTGGATAATCATACCAAACGTTCCCGTTAGAAAAGGCCACGCTGACATCCAAGCGCGGCTTGTGGCTGCTAGTCTGAATGAGCCCCTGGCACCCCCACCCCAATGGCACAATCAAATAATTTCCATCAAAGGCGCCTTTAACATATTATCTTTAAATAGCACCCACACTGAACTAGGTTATAATTACTGACAGCTTCTAATTCTGGGAAGCTGTTTCAACTCCCTGCAAATCTCTGCGTTGTTATTATGAGAATAATCTTTTATTACTCAGTCCCCCTAGCTTCATCTCTTATTTCCTTAACTTGAAAGAGAGGAGAAACAATTCCGTTCCATTATCGCGGCGGGATCCCGGTTCCTTATCAGCAAATAACAAAATTTGCTATGAACTGGCTGGAATAGTCGGCGGCGGATGAGGAGCCGGCACCTGAGCGTTCATTCTCTTTAATGGAAGTGGTTATGGTTCTTCGTCTGACCCTGCCATCTTTGAAAGTGAGGTCCATTTGGTTGGCAGCTGATACAGATGGTGCTATATCAAGGTGATATCATCGTGGACTTTGCGGAGGGGTCAGTCTGGATGATGCCCCGAGTCCCCTTCCGTTTCTTGGGCCACGGGGAGTTACAAGTTTTGATGCCGAAATCCAGCACTGCCTGAGCTCTGCGGGTGCAGCTTTCTCCCGATTGAAGTGCAGAGTGTTTGAGGACCGGGACATTCGCAGGGAAACCAAAATGCTTGTTTACAAAGCTATTGTACTACCAACCTTACTGTATGCTTGTGAAACATGGACCACTTATAAATGCCATCTCCAACTCCTCGAAAGATTCCATCAACGGTGTCTCCGAAAATTTTACACATCACTTGGGAAGACAGGCGAACTAATATCAGTGTACTGGAAGAAGCAAAGATCACCAGTGTTGAAGCAATGATTCTTCAACATCAACTTCGTTGGACTGGTCATGTTGTGCGGATGCCTGATGATCGTCTTCCAAAGCAACTACTCTATTCCGAACTTAAAAATGGAAAGCGTAATGCTGGTGGTCAACAAAAGAGGTTTAAAGACTGTCTCAAGGCAAAGGTGTCACGGACTTTGAAGACACTCGAACTCAGGACGCAAGGGAGAAACATGCTAAGAGGAAGGCACGCTTGGCAAATCCACACCGTGATCAACTCCCGCCCGGAAACCAATGTCCCCACTGTGGAAGGACGTGTGGATCCAGAATTGGCCTCCACAGTCACTTACGGACTCATTGTTAAAACCGTGTTTATGGAAGACAATCTTACTCGACTACGAGGGATCGCCAAAGAAGAAGAAGACAAGTTTGAGCCTCCTGCTTCTTAGCATCTGGTTGCTATTTCAGCTCCTAGCTTATTTAGAGCTTAGTGTCCATTGGATCTGACGCTCACCAGATGTTCATTTCATCATATAAGGAGATTCCCAGCCCCAGGAGAAATCATGTGACGACACGTCCCAGGACTAATATGCATCCGATGGAGACCAAAGATCGTGGCAGATTGGAAGCAGGCTGTTTGCAGTGAGCTGTTTGCGGCCTCACGTTGCCTCTTCTGTGCTTGCGGGGGTGGAGAGAAAATGTGCTCACACGAGGGAGGCACTAACTCTAGGCCTGGCAGGTTCAAATCTCCACTCGGCATGAAGCTCTTTGGATCACCTTAGACAACTCACTCTTTCTCCCCCAAAGCTACCTCGCAGGGTTGGTGTGAGCATAAAATTAGTTTTCAGGCCCAATTCAAAGTGCTGGTGTTTGACCCATAAAGTCTTACATTGCTCTGGACCTCCATACCTTAAGAACCTCCTCTCCCCACCTTGCACTTGTCACCTGAGGACTTTCTCAATGTCCTCCATCACAGAGAAGTTTGAGGGTGGCAGCATGAGAACGGGCCTTTTCCGTGGTGGCTCCCCGATTGAGGAATGCTCTCCGCAGAGAGGCTCGCCTGGCACCACCCTTACATGTCTTTAGGTACCAGTCGTGCCTGCCCTCCCGTCAGCTTTCGAGGAAATACACAACCACCTGACTTTTAGGAGACACCTGAAGACTTCCCTGTTCAGGGAAGTTTTAAATGTGTGATATCGTACTGGGTTTTTTGTTTCTGTTTATTTTTTATCATCTTTATTGAAAGTTCAAAAAGTGCACAATTATACGTGCACCAAACTTGGTGAGATACAAACAAAAAAAGAGAAAAAGAGAAACAGAACCCGTGCAGAAGGGAAAACAAAGTAGGGAGGGGGAACCCAAAACTGTATATTTTACAAGGTTATTATTGTACTTCACCAGATCTTAACCTATTGCAGTATTTATCAGTCAGGGACAGAGAGTGGTGCTAGGGAGGGAGCTGTCGCCGCGACACTCCTTGGTGTGTGGAGTTCCGCAGGGCGCAATCCTTTCCCCGGCTTTTTATTCTTTATGCGCCCTCTCGCCCAATTGTCCGGATTTCGGGCTGGGTTGTCATCATTGAACACCCAGCTTTATCTACTGTGGAAGGCCGCCCTGATGGCAAGACCAGGTCTGCTGTGGCTGTATTTACCGGTATATGCCCCTGAAGTGACCCAGAAACTGCTCATGCTGCGGCGATCCTCACAGTTGCCGCGGGAAATTTGTGCTCTAGACTGGCTCCCGGTGGAGTCTCAGGTTTAAGGTGCTGGTTTTGACCTTTAAAGCCCTCCAATCATACCTAAGGGACCGCCTCTCCTGGTAGTCCCGGGTAACCTTAAGGTCCTCAAATAATAACTTTTTGATGAGCCACAAGGATTGTTGGCTTCATAGGGCCAGGGCCTTCTCAGCGGCCCCGACTTTGGAACAGTCTGGCAAAGAGACCAGGGCCCTGCGGGATTGGCATTTTCCGAGGGCCTGCAAGACGGAGCTGCCACCTAGCCTTTGGGTTGGTTTCAGTTTAACCCTGGTTTCGTTCTTTTGGTGTGAGGTGGGCTACTTAAAAATGGGGGTTTAATTTAATTTTAAATTGTATTTTAATCTGTATTTTAATGAACTGTTTTATGTTTTTGTTGTGATTTTATTGGTGTTAGCAGCCCGGTTTGGCGGGGAAGGGCGGGGTATAAATAAAAATTATTATTATTATTATTATTATTATTATTATTATTATTATTATTATTTGTAAGAATGGATTCCAAATATCATTGAATTTGTCCATGGCAAGTCTGCATTTACCGGTATATGCAAGTTGCTCATATGTTGCAAATTTGTAGAAGTCTTCAATCCAATCGTAGAAGGGATGTTGTATTGCGTTTTAATTTGTTGAATGCCGCCCAGGGTAGCTGGGGGAACCCAGTCAAATGGACGGCATATACAATATTATTATTATTATTATTATTATTATTATTATTATTATTCCTCTCTACCCAGTCCTTTGACCATTAAATAATCTGTGGCCTATTAAATGTGAAAGGACTGTTATTATTAATTTGGGGGTGATTGTTTTAATTTGCGAGAAGTACAAATTTTGATAGCTGTGTTTGCATATTAACTTGAGAAGTGTGAATTAGATGTTGTTGTTGTTGTTCAGTTGTTCAGTCGTGTCCGACTCTTTGTGACCCCATGGACCAGAGCACGCCAGGCACGCCTATCCTTCACTGCCTCTCGCAGTTTGGCCAAACTCATGTTAGTAGCTTCGAGAACACTGTCCAACTGAATTAGATAGTTTCTGATTAAAATACAAAAAAAAAAAAAAATGTAATTGAAAGATCTCAGTTGCATCCTTAGTATCTGCAGTTAAATTATCTCTTTGGTAGCAAAGAGTCTTGCCTGAGAGTTGCTGCTGCCAGCCAGTCTTGGAAGACAATACCAGGCTGCTTACCTGATAGTTTTGGGCTGAATTCTCACATTATGCTAACCCATGGTTTAGCAGCACAAACCACGGTGTCCTGGTTTCACATGTCTCAAACAGTGCCAGAGATTGAATTGCTGAAATCAAATACCCTAAGATTTAAGCCGCACCTGTTAAATTCTCAGTGAATATTCAACAAATATCTGAAGATTTGGAGAATACATGGATAACACGTGAGATCGAAACTCACAGAGGGGGATTTCTGGGGAGCAAATCCACTGCAGCTCGAGGGATAAATAAGGGACGCCAGCGATTACAGGGCATCCTTCGAAAATGGTAATTTAATCAGCTGGCGTTAATGAGGCATCCGATGTTGATATGATCACGGTGTTGTTGACCCATTCATAGCTAGGCTTGATGGTGATTTGAGGCGACAATGTTCCTGTTGCAAAGAACACTAGCTCTAATCTTCTTGACTCTCTGGCTGGTCCCAGGGCCGGAGCTAGGAAAACAGAGGGGTCAACGGGGCAGATAGTTGCTGAGATAGTGGACAAACAGGCCCCTTCGGTCTCTACGTTATTGTATTAAAGAGCCAATGAGCCAAAGCAGTGTTTCTGCCACTTTGCAATCTTCACCAGAGGAATTTTCCACCCCATGACTCTAACACTTCCCATGAGAGTTAAGGACAGGCGTTAACTCATGGAAGGCTGGGAGAGACTCCCTGCTGAAACCCTCAGGAGAGCTGCTGCCGGTCAGTGGAGGCAATGCTGAGACTTCTTCGTGTGTCTCCTCCTCGAGAGGTCCGGAGGGTGGCAACACAAGAACAGGGCCTTCTCTGCAGTGGCTCCCCGTCTGTGGAATGCTCTCCCCAGGGAAGTTCGCCTGGCGCCTTCATTATACACCTTTAGGCGCCAGGCAAAAATGTTCCTTTTTAACCAGGCCTTTAGTTGATTTGATTGACATTCCTATGTTCTTTTAAAATGTGGGGTTTTTTGGGACGAAGAGGGGTGTTATTGGGTTGTCATTTTTATTTTGATCAGTGCTTTTTTATGGGGAAGGGGGATGCAGGGATACGCATACCCCTAAACACCTTGTCAATCTTTGTACTTTTGTCCATTTACTGTATTTATTTTTATTTACTTATTTTCCCCAGTTTGAACTATAAAATGGTGATTTTCTTGAGTCAAAATGAGAGTAGCCCTAAAAAAATTTTTTTATGAAAAAACAGCACTGATTTTGATTATGTATTTTGTAGTTTTATATTTTGATTTTATTCTGTGAACCGCCGAGACCTCCGGGTATAGGGCGGCATATAAATCCAATAAACAATAACAATAATAAATAACAACAATGAATTCATTTCATTAGTCGCCATGAAGGGTCCCACTTTGCTCCTGACCCTACGCAGACGGCTACAATGGCTTAGGCGGGGGGTCTTTGGCATTCCGAGCCAAATGCCTAGAAAAAGCTAATTAAATTATGCCGACAGCCTCGGTGTGCTTTATTCCGCCACGGCTTCCTGCGGCAGGCCGGCAATTCAGCACTCTGCAACTGCCTCGTGGCGCTTTTGTGCTTTGTTTGCCCTCTCAGGTCGCTGTTGCCGCGCCAAATGACAGGGTTTCTCTGACCTCTGGGGTCCCTGAAATCTGTATAATCAAGCCTCTGAGCCGCAGATCTCTTTACGCGTGGGTCAGAGCCGGGGGTGCCAGTAAGCGACGAAAGGGTCCTTGCCGCCGGCTGCTACGGTCATCTCCGTTATGTGCCTTGGCACATCTGTGGCATGCGGAGAAAGTGACACGGAGAGAACTTTACGCTGCAGGGTTTGAAATGTGCGCATACCCAAGCAGGGTGGGTAACCTTGGTCCAGTGGGCCAAATGCGGCCCCCCCAAGCCACACCCCCTCTTCTCCTCAGGCCGCACCCCCAGCCAGATGCAGCGAACGAGGAGTGCCGGCTTGGCTCAGGATGCCAACCTTCAGAGAGAGGAGCATCCTCTGCAAATTAGGACACCCTGCCACCCTGCTTTCCCCAGAGAGGTGGGCCTGACCCTGCTCCCATTCCTGTGCTCCCCAGCTGCCCAAGGTGCCAGCGGCCTTCCTTCCTGTCTTAGATGCGGGAACGCCCAGCGCAGCCACTTCCACCTTTGTGATTCTGTAGTGTCGAGTTGTGACTTTGCTGCTTCGCATTCCCATTCAGGCGAACGAGCTGCCGAACATCAAAGATGAGAGAGGGAAGACAGATTGCCATAGCAACCCTTTCCTTCAGTGACTTGATGATGGGATTGCCTTACATCACCAGGTTGGCTGAGGCAGGTCAAGCGAAGGTGCCACCTTATTTTTGCCAATGGGCCTGTATTTTTTAGAGGCAACCGCCCACCCTTGCCCGACAGCACCAAGCTGCACAATAAAACCCCGCTATAAATAACAAGATGCTCCGTTCGATGATATACCTCTCGCTGCCGCCGCTTGCCAACATCAAATCACAAGTTTTGCAAATGCTAAAAAAAAAAAAGAGGTTCAGGAGGGAGGGAGAGAGGGAGAGAGAGAGAGAGAGAGAGAGAGAGAGAGAGAGAGAGAGAGAAACACACAGAGAGAATTTGTACAGAACTGTTGCAATTGCATATTAATTTTTCATCCGGTGCTGCTTTACAGATGATCTGCTTGTATACCAACCTCGCAATCACCGCCACTTTGTAAATGAGGAAAGCTCAGTTTCTGAGTTCGAAGAGGAAAAGGTTTAAGAGGTTTAAGAGGGCTTTAGCAAAATGCCTTGTGGTGGGTCCCCTCTTAAGATGGTGTCCACTCCACACCCCCAGCCCAAACATTGGCTAAACCTGTGTCAGTTAGGAGTTGGCTACTGGTAACCGTTTTTTAATTTCCCCACAATGCTTTTCATCTACAGCATTACGGGTTGCCTGACTCACAAGGTTGTGAAAGACTCCCGGGTGTAACATTGCCACCTATTCTCTGTTCTTTGATTGCCCTTTCAGGCAGAAATTCAACGGGTGCCGTTCCTCTTTGCAGCTGTGTTGTAAAACTACTAATTTAAGTCTGGGTAGCCATAGTCTTCAGGTATCTTCAGGTATCTGAAGAAGTGTGCATGCACACGAAAGCTCATACCAAGAACAAACTCAGTTGGTCTCTAAGGTGCTACTGGAAAGAATTTTCGATTTTGTTTTGACCTATTCTCTGTGTCTTTGATTGCCCTTTCACAGGCAGAAATTCAATGGGTGCCGTTCCTCTTTGCAGACAGTGGGTTAGTACATGTAAAACTACTAATTTAAACTCAGCTAATCGTATGCAGCAGTGGGACGTGGGTGGCGCTGTGGGTTAAACCACAGAGCCTAGGGCTTGCTGATCAGAAGGTTGGCGGTTCGAATCCCCACAATGGGGTGAGCTCCCGTTGCTCAGTCCCAACCTAGCAGTTCAAAAGCACGTCAAAGTGCAAGTAGATAAATAGGTACCGCTCCGGCGGGAAGGTAAACGGCGTTTCTGCGCTGCTCTGGTTCGCCAGAAGCAGCTTAGTCATGCTGGCCACATGACCCGGAAGCTGTACGCCGGCTCCCTCGGCCAGTAAAGCGAGATGAGCGCTGCAACCCCAGAGTCGGACACGACTGGTCCTAATGGTCAGGGGTCCCTTTACCTTTACCTTTAATTATATGCAGATCAATGGGTTAAATCTGCATAGAATGAAAACAGATCAGAAACCGCCTAATACTGAATCGAACCATCCGCTCATCTAGTTCAGCGTAGTCTAAACTGACAGGCAGGAATCCTAGGATATCACTTAACAGTGTAACATTACAAAATAAGAATACAGGTCTCTGCCCCTAAGAGCTTCCACTCTAACTGGTGGCAATGGGAAAGATGACAGAGAGGAAGTGAGGAAATACAATTATCAAAGCATGGAAGATGCATCTATTAATGGCTGTTTGCCTTGAAATCTCAGTGGAACCTCCACATTAACAGGAAGTATACCTCTGAATATTACACTCTGTGGACAAATAACAAGAGAGTGCTATTATCCTCATTGGAACACAGGAAACTGTGTTATACCCAACCAGATCATTGGTCTTAGTAGCTTAGTGTTAGTCACACTGACCGGATTATAGATAGGCCTCTGTCCTAGTCCTATTTGGGACAGTGAGGCTGTGGCTCCAGAAAGGCAAACTTGAGGGATCCCTGTCCTACCCTGCCTGCCGCCAGAGGTTTCTGGGCCCTGGAACGCAGCCTGGCCTTGCCGCGGTGTCCCTGTCTTCTTTGATAAATGGCTGCCCGGCCAGCACTTGCTTGCTCCTCTCGAAGGGGTGACCCCAGTGTGGCCCAACCCAACTCCTCTCCATTGGCATTAGGCGCAGGGGATTTGCCCACCAAGGGCTGTGTTGGCTGGCCGGGCACCCTCTTGAGCTGGCGGGTGGGCAGGCAGCACAGCATGGCCCCGCTTGGCTCCAGGGGCAAGGGCTGGGCTGGCGTGGTGGGCTCCGTGCCCTGTGCCCGGCTAGTGTGTGCGCTGGGCACTAGCAACCCATGCTATGTTGCTGAACTCCAGTAGAGACATATACAGCATCCTTCCCCACTCCCCAAGAAATCTCACCATATTGCAACTGCCCCACAGGCATGTCTAAATCTGCTTTTGTTCTTCCTCTTCTTCTTTTTTGCTAATGGCATTCGTACAGTTGATTTGAGAAGACTGAGATTATCCTGCATGCCCTAATAATCACCTGCAGAGGAGTTTGCTTGATTAGCACGGATGCACAGTGGAACGAGTAGGGTGGGTAGAAATAAAAGTTGGGGAATGAGTTACGTATAATCCTGGCACCCAGTTTATGGAGTCTGCACCCGCAGCCGCTCTGCTTAGCTCCTGTTATCGTTGGCTGGAGCACTTCTTGAACATCTCCTTTTCCCACTTTCCTCTTCTTCTTCTTTTCCATTGCTCCATTGTTTGGGGTTGGGGCTCGGTCCCGCTGCACACAATGACTCTATTCATACAAATCGTTGGCTCGGTGAAATAAATAAATAAATAAATGAAATTAAAAAGTGAATGATTAACCTCAAATGGAGGCAAAGAGCCATGGGAACCTGCAGACAGAAATGGGATCCAGAGCCTGAGGGGTCCAGCGCATGACTTTGGTGGTGGTGGTGGTGGGGAATTAAGGGAAGAACAGGTAATGAAACTTTCACTAAGCGGCGCGACTCTGGGCGAGCCAACCTGCTGTTTGAATTGCAGCAGCGGAGCATTGCGTAACCTTGCTGTTGCCCTCCAGAGTTCCTCTGCCATGCTTGTGCACGGTTGCTATAGAGATGTGACACACAGAAATCCAAGAGACACTGCTGCCATCCCCTGGGCAAGGCACAGATTGTCCCATTTTTGGACCACAACAGTACAGACCCCCTCCAGACAAGCTGCTCATTCAGGATTCCTCCCGAGTTGATTGCACAAGGCTTATGAGGGGGCTAGACAGCGCCCAGCCTTTAACAGACCATTTGTTCTGCTTTGTTTATGGGGCAGTCATACAGCAATGAGCATCCGTCCTGATTTATTTGCACAAAGCTATTTTGGTGGTTCGACTGCAGGCAGCTCCCGATATATTTTTTTCTACAAAAATATTATTATATTTTTACTCCGCCTTTTCCTCCCAGGAACTCAAGGTGGCACCGTTCTCCCCCTTCCCCATTTTATCCTCACGACAAGCCTGCAAGGTAGGTTAGGCTGAGAAAACATGACTCTTGACTTGCTGACTTGCACCCAAAAGACTCAAATTTGTCTATGGTACAAGGAGTCGGCGCATACCCCATCCCACCAAATATTATGGCACATTCTCCAGCTGCAGTTTTCAGTTGTTTTTATAAAGAGCTGGGAATTGAGGGCTGAATAACAGGACATGTATATACAGTAAACTTAAGCATTGCCCAACAATGAAGGGAAGTCAGATTCAGGAGAGGGGCAGAGAATCAGAAATAAATTTCCCCGTCTGCAGCTTCTCTGCCCAAATGGGTGTCTCCCAATGCAGTTCAAATGAAAGCTAAATGCAGATTTTTGGACCATGGAGGTGCTGGGGGCAAGCAGCTGGGGTGGGAGTGGGGGAGGCAAACCGAAGAATCTGTAGACATAGAATGGGTTAAGTTACCCCCCTGCTTCTTCACTCCAAATTCCTTCTCACCTCCTGAAACTGCTTTTTTAATGGCGTCAGGGCTGTACGCCTGATGTATGCTGATGAGATGAATAGCTAGCTGCTTTCACTTCCAGCAGATTTCCCTTGCTCTAAGGCTGCCTTGGGGTGCCTCTGTTCCCTCCTCCCCACCCGATGTCGCAAACATCAAGCTAACCAGATATGGACCATGAAACAAGGTGACACTCCAACACGGGGAGAAAGGAAGACTTGGCTACAGCCCACTTCTGAAATCTTAGGAGATGACGCTGACATCATCTTCAAAGAAAATAGATGACTCCTAATGGTCCTAAGCCGTGAAAATGCATTTTCAGGGCCTCTAGCTCTTTAGCAAACAATTCCTCCCCTGGTTGTTGCCTCTCCTCCTTTGGATCCTCCTCCTCGCTGCATAAGAAGTGGTACCCAAACACTTGCTGGTTCCTGGAGGCAGGATACATAAACCTGGAACTGGTGGTTTTGGAACACAACACCAAACTAGACGTTGTTTCTTGCCTAGGTTTATTTGCCAACCTTTATTGAAAAGCAGTGTGATTTGGTTGGTGGTCACAACGATGGGCAGATTTAGATGCAATCTTTTCACCTTTATAAACAATAGCTAGGAACGAGGGCTGGGCATCTCTTGCTCTGGCAGGGGTTGGTTTTTATTTTATTTTATTTAAAGAAACCAGAATTCCCCACTACACACAAAATGGACAACACTGGTTGACAATCATCACTTAATATCCTAGCTAGTACACCAACAGCAAACCAGAGTTCCCGTTTTGGAACTTAAACAAACCAGGACTTCGCACATGAGGGTAGGGGTGAATTCATAGTTTTCACCTTTGTTCCAGGCTTCACAAACCATGGTTTCAGAACCAGGGAGTGCTGCATCCAAACCAGACCATTGACAGGGTGTTTAGATTGTGCAGCAGGTTGTGGGCTTCTCTCCACTGTTTTCGGCTGCGCTGACGCTATCCTTGTCTGCCTAGCTTCATCGACAGAAAGCTTAGTGTGCTAGCTAAGCTCACGAAAGCAAGGGACAGCAGGGCGATGTAAAAACTCTCTCCTAGGAAACTGATCAACTCAGCGTTCATCAGATCTTCCCTATAGAGCCGTTCGTTAACCGTCACAAAACACCAGCAACAGATTCCAAGGAGGATTACAAGGAAGATGCCTGCAGAGGGAGGGAAAAGAAAGGCCATTAGAAAGGTCTCATTAGAGTGCAATTCTTCCTATTTGTGTCATAGAGATGGAACAGGCAGACAGGACAGCTATGAGCCTATTTGTTGACAGCTGTTGGTTCTGGGAAGCCATGCACAGTGCTTAAATTCTATCTATCTATATATCTATCTACCTACCTACCTACCTACCTACCTACCTATCTATCTATCTAGAGCCCCCCCCCTTTGTCCAGAAGGATTTTAGGATGGTGCACAAAACTATTTAAAACAACAAATAAAATCTATGTGTTGCAACTCATTACCAAACTTAAAAGCATGGAGAGACCTGGTCTAAATAGAGACATTGGATTCTTATTATATATGACAAAGCTATTTTTAACCTTCTCACCCTTTGCTTTTTCCTGTAAGACCAATTGCAGTTGTTAACAGTTGTCAACAGGTTTACCACAGCTATCAGCAGAGCCGTCTCATCCATTGGGGCTGGTGGCGCGGCGCGCCAGGGCGCAATGGCCTGGAGGGCGCCTCCGTCCTCCAGCCCCGCTGGCAGCGCCTGCCGGCAGCGCCCTCTGACTCCCGGCAAGGGAGCTGGCCGGCCACGCCACGCCCTCTGGCTGCCCAGCAGAGCACAGGAGCACAGCTCTGCGCCCCTTCCAGCGCTTCCGGGACGGGAGGCGAGGGTCGGCTCGCGCTCCCGCGCGCAGCCGGCCGCCCACCCGATGGAGCACAAGCTGCCCAGCCGCGCCGCCCGGCTGCGCCGCGCCATCCGGATGCGCGCGGGAGCGCGAGCCGGCCGCCCTCGCCTCCCGTCCCGGAAGCGCTGGAAGGGCGCGCAGAGCCCCGCGCCGCTCCAGCGCCACGCCCCTCATCCCCCGCTCGCCCACCCCCCTCCCAAGGGGCGGCAAGCGCGGGAGGGAGGCGGCGGAGAGGCGGCATGGCGGGGGCGCCGGAGGGATAGCCGCGCCAGGGCGGCAGATCCCCTTAAGACGGCTCTGCTATCAGCCTGTCACCCATTCCCACCACCCTTCTGAGTGGGTCTGGTGACTTCTGTTTCAGTGTATCTGAAGAAGTGTGCATGCACACGAAAGCTCATACCAAGAACAAACTTAGTTGGTCTCTTAAGGTGCTACTGGAAGGAATTTTTTAAATAAAATCTAAATGTCAGTTAAAAGCCATTCAACCAATGAAACAGGTTCAGCAGCAATAAAAAGAAAACAGATTCCACCTACAGTGTTGCACCCAAATGTCTGCTTGAAAAAGAGGTGTATATTTTATTGCCTTCTGTTATGCCTTATCTCCAGAGGGTGTGAGTTCCACAACCAGGGAAGGAACCGCCCCAGCCCCCATCACTGCAAGAAGCTGCCTTATACAGAGCCAGACCATCGGTCCATTTGACGCAGTGTTGTCAACACTGACTGGCAGCAGCTCTCCAGCATTCCAGGTACGGGTTGTTCCCAGTCCTACCTAGAGATGCCAGGGAAGGAACCTGGGAGCCACTGTGTGGAAGACAGACCCTTTTCAGCCTTTCCCCAAATGTTCAGCCCAGCTTGGGATTATTGATACCCTGAGCCAGCAAAGTTGTTGACATAAAGGTGAGGCGGACCCCGCTCCATGGCATGTAGGGTGTGGGAAAATTAGTGCAAACAAATACAGCAGCATTCTTAACCCCGTTGCTTACTAGCAATCTATGCTTAGTTGCATTTGTCTACATTAAATTCCCCACAATCCCCTTCTCACTATGGACAGCTGGTTTTAAGTGTGTTTTAAGTGCAATACAGCTGGTTTTAAGTGTGTTTTAAGTGCAATATACGTGACACTAGATGGTGATGGCAAAACTTACGGAAAACTCAATGTATTTTTTTTTAAAAAAAAACGCTTTTAAAAAAAACATTTTCAGAACGGTTTTTATATGTGTGTAGATTCCACCTGTATGGCATGCAAAGTCTTATTAAACTACTCTCAGTCACATTATGACCTCACAGGGCCCAATTTGGAGAGATATGGGTGGGTCAGGTATAAATTAAATTTAAAATCTACTCTGCCTTCTCTTTGTGGATGAATGTGCAAGGCACACCCAGAAAATTTATACCCGTTACTTTTGTTCTCTCACTGACGCCTAGATTTTGACTGTGAGCTTTTTGGGAATTTTCCATGTCTTGTGCCTTATTCACTGGTGCATCTTCCACAACAACCATGAAAACAATTGGGACCTGCAAGAACACATTGCTGTGTGGGGTGTTCCTGTCCAGGGTTCAAGCCAGCCATACCCTCTCCCAGATTTCCCCATTGCATTCCTCCACCTCGGTTTTCCATTCCCCACAGCAGCCACTCATTGTTCTGTGAGCCACGGAACACGTTGAGTCGGGAGAAAGCACGCAAGGGCCGCTCTCTTCTGTGAGCCAGCTGTGCATGCAAATTGAAGATTTCCATTGCTCAGTTATTTTTTTTAATGCCAATGCAATTATGGATCGAGTTGAAACTGTCCCTTATCAGTGTTAGGTGCAAAAGAACTGGCAAGTCTACGTAGGAACTGGCAAATTACCTGACGAAATGTGCAGGCAGGTGGCAACGGCCATTTTATGCCTGCCTAGGCTCTCAAATTCCATGAAATCCAGGAGAAGAGCCACAAAGCCCAAGAACATGCCCACGAAACAAATGCTGATAAACCACGGGATGAAAACAGTGTTGGGAAAGAAATGAACTTGCGCTGTTGGAATAGAAAGGAGAGGAAAATTCATATGGCAAACTGTAAAGGTAAAGGGACCCCTGACCATTTGGTTCAGTCGTGTCCGACTCTGGGGTTGCGGCGCTCATCTTGTGTTACTGGCCGAGGGAGCCGGCGTACAGCTTCCGGGTCATGTGGCCAGCATGACTAAGCCGCTTCTGGTGAACCAGAGCAGCGCACGGAAACGCCGTTTACCTTCCTGCTGGAGCGGTACCTATTTATCTACTTGCACTTTGACGTGCTTTCAAACTGCTAGGTGGGCAGGAGCTGGGACCGAACAACGGGAGCTCACCCAGTCACGGGGATTCAAACTGCCGACCTTCTGATCGGCAAGCCCTAGGCTCTGTAAAGCACAACGCATCTGCTAAAAAAACAAAATCAGTTTGTACCCATTTTTTCACCCCAACTGCCAAGCTCCCCCCCCCAATAATCCTGGGAAGTGTAGTTTGGTGAGTTTATTAAGGAACACGGGAAGTTGCCTGATACAGAGTCAGATAATTAGACTACCAAACTGTCCAGGCTGAGAGGAGTAGCTTTCCAACATTTCATTCAGACACGACAAAAGCCTTTCCTAACTTTAAATGGAGATGCTGGGGGCTGAACTCACGTCCTTCTGCATGCAAATCAGATACTATGGCCACCTCCCTGTTAAACTATGGAACTCACTGCCACAGGAGGCAGTGGTGGACACCGACCTAGATGGCTTTAAAAGAGACAAACTGACAAATTCATGGACAAGAGGGCTGTTGATGGCTCCTGGCCAGGATGGCTCTTCTGTGCCTCCAGTTGGAGGCAACGATGCTTCAGAATACCTGTTGCTGGAAACCACAGAAAGGGAAAGTGCTCTTGTTCTCAGGTCCTGCTTGTTGGTTTGACACAGGCATCTGGTCAGCTACATCTTGTGAGAACAGGATGCTGGATCCACCTAACCCCAAGGCTGTCTGTTCTGACTGGCAGCAGAGCTCCTAATCCAGCTTGTGGTACCCATGGCGCTTTTATCTAGAGATGCTTTGGTTTGTTAAACCTTGCCAGTCTGCCTGTCAAGTCTTTGGAACACCCTCCCTAAAGAAGTCAAACTGGCCCCCTCCTTGTTGTTCATTTGCTGGCAAGTGAAGATTTCTTGTTCCAACAGGCTTTTGGGAACTGATTGCTTTTAATGAAAAGGGTGGTGCCATGCTGTTTTAATTATATCAATGTTTAATTGATTTTCAGTTGTTTCCCCCCTGTGTTTTTAGCTGCTCTTATTTTTATCTGTAAATGGCCTTCACTGTCAGGGAAGAAGAAGAAGAAGAAGAAGAAGAAGAAGAAGAAGAAGAAGAAGAAGAAGAAGAAGAAGAAGAAGAAGAATTTTCTGAAAAGGACTCAGAGAGAGGGAACAGCACAGCAGAGTCTGTGCTATGGTTTCTGCTCAGCAAATGGCTCAACCTGTTTTGTGAAAGTAGCAAGTCCAGGGTCTTCAGGGAGTAGCTATTCACTCAGCGCCGAAACAATAATTTATGACAACAATGGACAAAAATACAAGCCTTCAGCAAAACAAACTGAGCTTTTGCAAAAGCTTTTTGAAAAGCAAGTGATTTACGGTAAATATACTTTTAGAGGGGTGGGGTGGGGGTGGGGTTGAACTCCTAATTTTAAAATAGTTTGAACAGCGAACCACAAGAGCAATTGAAAGCAACGTAAAGAAAACACACCCACCTACGCCTAGCTGATTAACACCAAGGTTGTGGGTTCGATCCCTATATGGAACAGGGGGGTTGGACTAGATTTGGGCCCCCTTCGTGCAGAATCCCCACCCACCCTGAAACGGCGCTAGGAGCAGGGGCTGTTTAGGGAGAAGGTCCTCTTACGAATGTCCGTGCCGTTGCTTTGCTGGGTCTCGTACACTTCCACCACGTCGGGCACCCCGAAATTGTACGTTACCCACCGTTTCGGCTGCCTGGTGTACGGGAATTGAACCACGGCCACCCACTTGAGCAGGGAAACGGCCACGCAGAGGCTGACCAGGCTCAGGCATTGCATCAGAGCAGCCAGCAGGCAGTAGATGGTGGGCAGAGACAAGCTGTGTAGCTGTTCGTGGATGGAGCGGGCCCGTATGCCTCTCGCCCGCAGCAGGACGCTCAGCAGCTCTGCAGAGTCCGCCGGGACTGAATCTTTGTGCAACTTGCATTCATGGACCTGCCGCAAAGACAAAGGGTGGGGCCAGTTCCATACATGCCATGGATGCTCGGGTTGAGGTTTCTGCATTGCAGGGGGTTGGACTAGAGGACCTTCAGGGGTCCCTTCCAACTCTATGGCTCTATGTTTCTCTGTGTCCTGCCCACTGTGGCTCTCAATGCACCCAGGAAGCTATTTTTCACAATTGCTGCAGGCCTCCTTCCCGTGGAAAATCCGAAGCCGTCTTTGGCCCCGTGTAACATATCCCGCAAGTATCCCAGAAAAACATTTCTCTGATGCAAATTGGGACGTCCTATTCCTCCATCATCATCATCATCATTTTATTATTTAGACCCTGCCCATCTGACTGGATTGCCCCAGCCACTCTGGATGGCCTCCGACATACATAAAAACATAATTAAGCATTTAAAAAAAACATCCCAACCTGGGGCACATTAAGGGGGGGGGCGGAATTCAAGAATGAGTTATTAACAGTTAATGGCCTTTTAGGCTTCCTCCACGTGAAAAGGAGTTCACTTTTTGAATAACAAGAATTATATGTCACGGGGGGGGGGGGGCACCAGGATTTTAGAGATGCTTAGGTGGGGCATGGCCAAAAAAAGGTTGGGAACCACCAATAAATAATGATAATAATAATAATATAATAATAATAATAATAATAATAATAATAATTATTTGTACCCTGCCCATCTGGCTGGGCCTCCCCAGCCACTCTGGGCAGCTTCCAACAGAGATTAAAAATAGGGGCGTCCTAAGGGAAAGTGGGACATTCCAGGCTTAAAAACATTATGGCTTCTGTAAATCTGGGATTGTCTCTGGAAAATAGGGACACTTGGGAGGGTCTGAAAACCGGGACATCCTATTTTTTTAATCATGAGAGAATGGCCGCCATATAGGTTGTGGCTCCTGTGTCCGCGAACCTTGGGGGAGGGCGCCATCTTGTCCTCCGCCTCAGGCCGCAAAATGTCTTGAGAAGGCCGTGCGAGAAGCCCATGCCTCCTGGGGCCTCAATCTGAGGCCTATCCTCTCACTTATGGCATGGATTCTGGCCTCACGGCTTGGCCCCTTTTATTGGCTCGGCCCAGCCTTCGGAAAGGCCTTTGCTTTGCCACATACACGGACGCCCGAGGCGCAAGGCCTTCGCCTGCGCACACACGACGCTGGCTCCTCAGGCCCAGCCTCAACTGTTGCTCCGCAACTGTTATGCGCTCAAGGGAGGTTGCGCTCTCCAGCCCCAACCGCAACCTCCCCACAGTCGCCTTGCGCCCTGCGCATGGCGGCTCACCGAGACTTCCTTCTGTAGCGGCATGGCTGCGAGTTTCCCTCCAGTCCCACGTGGCTGTGCGCGGAAGCGAGAGCAGCCCAGAGAACCTCTGAGGCAAAACAATGGAAGGGCAACTGTTCTGTTGCCACAGCTGCCGCGCATCGGTCATGTCAGCGCCAGGGATGGGGAACCGTAGGCCCGCCACATGGCTGAACTGTGGAACTCGCTCCCTCAGGGGGCAGGGATGGCCGCCAGCTTGGATGGCTTTAAAAGAAGATTGGACAAATCCATGACAGAGGTCTTTCGATGGCTACTAGCCATGTTGGCTAGTGATGCTTCTGAATACCAGGGGAGAGGGCTCTTGTGTTTGAATCCTGATAGCAGGTTTCCCACTGGAGCATTGCGCCACTGTGAGAAGAGGATGGCGGACTAGATGGGCCATTGGCCTGATCCTGCAGGCTCTCCTCGTGTTCTGATGTTGTGGGGCTCCAACTCCCATCCACCCACACTGAATCTGCCACCAAGAAGGCTATATGTCATTGGGGGGGGGGTAAGCTATCTAGTTGCACAAACCTTTCACCAAATTATTCAGTTTTCAAAAATCAAAAATCAACTTCTGAGCAAGGCAGCACTGAGATTCAAGTACTCCAACAGGGATTTCTGACAGAAGTGCTTTATTATTATTAAGTATATACATTCAGTGCGCCCCAGAAACCAGACCCAGTGAGAAAATGTGCTGTGTATTAAATAGGAAGTGGCTCTGCATTTATAATGTTAGACATCTTCGTTGAATTTTGTGTGCAACGCTGCTATTTCTAATAATCCAGCAAGATGTGCTATCTGCCCTAAAATCATGAGCCTACTCTAGGGGTTGACAGTGTGGTGCTGCGGGTCCAATGGTATCCTTGTGGTCTTCCTCTGGCACCCACAAAGCCCTCTGTTGTTCTTATGTTCAACAAATATTAATTAAAAAAAGGACTTCCTTTTGTTTCTCTGGAACCTTCCATTCAACTTCATTGTTTGTTTTTAAATAATCTTTTATTAGGTCTTACAATTCCATCATTATAATAACATATCAAATCACATACTGAAGAGTCCCCAGATTTCCCACCCCCCCAACTTTCCTCAATTTCTTCTTCTGTTTCTTAACACATTTCCTTTCCCTGCTTGCTATATTACCCTTTATATCAAATTCTTTATATCCAATAGTATTCTCTTACCCTTTTTACATCAATTGTAAGTGTTTACTCAACTTTATTGAATGCCCCCCTAATTCCAAATATTACGTCAAAGTCCTCATCATGTTGTCTGGAGGTTTCCTCTGCTTTTCTGGCATTTCTCCCTCCTCATGAAATATTATTTTATTTTATTTTTTGGACTTCTGCAAACCTGTGGGTTTGTTCAATCCTACCAATACCTCTCTCTTGTGGACGGTGACACTGGTTTGACTGTAGAAACAATGGCAGTCACGGTGTGAAAAGGAGCAGAGGGAATGATGACACCACTTAACAAACAAAAAAATTATTTGTTATATATATATATATATATATATATATGTGTGTGTGTGTGTGTGTGTTTTTACTTTTTTCCCCACACTATTTTGGCCTTCCACCAAGAAATCAGGTGATTTCTTCACCCGAGTCTCCTGTTTTGATTATTTTACTGCATAGTTTATAAAGAGACCACTTCATTACGTATTTTAATTATTCTGATTTTTTTTAACAAAATGGCGACGACACCCATCTTCTGATTCTGTATGGTACTGAACAAGCTTAAGAAAGTACATAAAACAACACCGCATTTTAATAATGTTGTACGGTTGGCATTTGGGTTTTGTAAACTGCTTAGAAGCCACCGTGGCATTAAGTGGCGTATAAATGAAACGACAAGGAGGAGGAAAACAAAAACTCGATGGAGACCTTACCCGTTTTATAACCACACTTTATTTCTTCTGCGTGTGTAATTTTTTTTTTGCCTTTTTACGCCACCCCCTTAGCGATTGCTCTGGCCTCAGGTTCCAGGTTGATGAGAGAATTGCTCTGCTGGGCCAGTTCTGTAATGGAGACGCGTCCCCTCCGCCGAATGAAGTCGGCCACAGCCGTCATTTCCTCCGTCGTGATGTAGATGAACTTTCCTCTGTCATCGATTACGCCTAGAGGCAAGGCCAAACTCGAATTAAGCTCCACAGGCTGCACTTTTTACATTCATTTTATCGCCTAGCTAGGATTTCTTAATCAGCCCGTCTCCAAAGGTTTGGGTTCGGCTGCAAGATATAAGTACTAGGCCTGTAACCTCTAATTGACAAATTGGTTCCATTAGGGCCCTAAATGTGATTTTAAGTGCCCCACTAATTAATGGGGGTGGGTGGGTTTGCATTTACTCTTCTTGGCAGGTTTGCCTACATCACTCTATCATCACCAGCCAAGGGCGAGGCACGATGTGTTGCCTGGAGCAGGTTGCTTGATGGAGGAGGAAAGAGTTGATGGCCTCCTCTACAAAAATTCAATCCGCCTTCTTTTTAAGCATCTCCTCAACCCCAGTATAGGAATGCAGCAGGCTTCTTGGCACACTCCCTGTGAAATGCCCTCCCACCAGATGTCAAACAACTATTTGACTTTTAAAAGACACCTGAAGGCAGCCCTGTTCAGGGGAATTTTTTTAATGTTTAATGTTTTATTCTGTTTTTAACCCTTGACGTTTAAGTTGTGCTAATTTGGATGTATGGAAGTGAGAGCTGGACCATAACGAAGGCTGATCGCCGAAGAATAGATGCTTTTGAATTATGGTGCTGGAGGAGACTCTTGAGAGTCCCATGGACTGCAAGAAGATCAAACCTATCCATTCTTAAGGAAATCAGCCCTGAGTGCTCACTGGAAGGACAGATCCTGAAGCTGAGGCTCCAATACTTTGGCCACCTCATGAGAAGAGAAGACTCCCTGGAAAAGACCCTGATGTTGGGAAAGATGGAGGGCACAAGGAGAAGGGGATGACAGAGGACGAGATGGTTGGACAGTGTTCTCGAAGCTACCAGCATGAGTCTGACCAAACCGCGGGAGGCAGTGGACGACAGGAGTGCCTGGCGTGCTGTGGTCCATGGGGTCACGAAAAGTTGGACACGACTAAACGAATAAACAACAACAACAATTTGGACCTATCTGCAACTATTTTTACTACGACTGCTGACATTTTCAGCACTGGGATGTTACCAAGCTGAAACAGCTGCTGAATATCTAAAATAATGAACCGGAGATGTTCAGGTGCTGCTGCTGCTATATTGCTGCTTCAGTCTAAACAAGGCAATCGAGCCCCATAGTGTTTTCACAGTTACCTGTGAGCGTTCCATCTGCCATCAGGTCTTGCACTCTGTTAATTGCATCCTGTTGAGGAAAAACAAACCCTGTAAGCAGCAAATATCACATTTCCAGGTGCAGAGGCATGTTTTCAGACAACACCACAACACACCAGCCTTTCCACAAAGGCCCAGCAAGTGTCTGCTTCAGGGGACACCCAGAAAGCACAGAAGCCAGTCAAGAGAGGAATCCAGGAAGTGGCCAAGTCAAGCCACTGGTCCACGTAGCTCAGGATCACTGGCAGTGGCTTCCCAGGATTTCAGTAAGGGCTGCTTCCTGGAAGGGGTTGGGGATTGGACTTGGGAAAGTGTGCATTTCTCTTACACATCAGCATACATTAAAGGCAAAGAAGGAATGCCTATAAATTTACTTATTTCGACCAATAACAAGTTGAGAAGGTAAGAAGAAAGGAAAATACATAAAACACAGTATGATACATTAAGTACAATATTAAATAAATGGTCCAGTTGTGTCCGACTCTGGGGTTGCGGTGCTCATCTCGCGTTACTTGGCCGAGGGAGCCGGCGTACAGCTTCCGGGTCATGTGGCCAGCATGACTAAGCCGCTTCTGGCGAACCAGAGCAGCGCACGGAAACGCTGTTTACCTTCCTGCCAGAGCGGTACCTATTTATCTACTTGCACTTTGACGTGCTTTTGAACTGCTAGGTGGGCAGGAGCTGGGACCGAGCAACAGGAGCTCACCCTGTCGCGGGGATTCGAACCACCGACCTTCTGATCAGCAAGCCCTAGGCTCTGTGGTTTAACCCACAGCGCCATACAGAATTTAAAAACAATTGCAGAATATAAAAATGGATGGGAGAACTATAAAACAATTATAATTTAATGATGAAGAGCAACTTAAGGTGTTAGCAATTTTAAAGTTAGGACAAGGTCCTGCGCCGACAAGCTATCGCTGCCGCACAAAAACTAGCTACCTTGGCAGTAAACGTGGGAGACTGGTCAGCCAAAAGATAATCGATATAAAACACTTCAGATCTGCCTGGTATACTTTGTAAAATTGGATTAGTGAAATAGTGGAGGATATCACAATAGGAAAATGAAACATGTTCCACATTTTCTGTTTTCTCTGTTTGACAGGGGCATAAGTGTCCACTGTATGGCATTATTGTAACTACCCTCCTGTACTGCAGATGGAAGCACATTAAATTTAGCCTAGGTAAATGCTTTTCCTAAATTTTAGAATAGTCAGATGGATCAGATGATCACCAAGAAGAAGAGTGCGCCCTGATTCTAACAGTTGGAAAAATAGAAGCTGCACTTATATAATTTTGCAACTAGGTATCCCAGATGCATTGGCGCACGTTTTTGTTGGCTTTTTCCGAATCCACAGCAAGAATGGCATTTGGCGAGAATCCTAGATTTAGGGCTTTCTCATTTACTGTGTCAAATTTTCGCATTACGTTCAGGAACCCTTCCCCTGTGCTATGATAACACAGGGTAGCGCATTTCCCCAGCAAACGTCACTGGATGCCAAAAGCAAGGACATACAGTCCTGATAAGACGCCATCCCATGAGATCAGTGTCAAAACATATGGATTGGATTGGCGGTGTCTCTGTCACTGATGCACCTGTGGCCTGGCTTGCAAACACGTACCTGTGTCCTTATGCCCAGGTGGGAGGCCAGGTCCTCCAAAAGAACCACTTTGGCACTCTATGAGGAAGAGGCAAAAAACTGAAATTAGCGAGTCAAACAGTGCACATTCTGCAGCTTTATTTTAACACAAACTGGACTTTGGTACGTACTATATTATCAGTTGGTGAAAGTTTTTGGGAATTCAGTTTTGACAGAAATGATAAATATTGCTGAAGAAACTGTTGTTTGCTGTTCAAGATTAATGTCGCTGAATATTTTTTGATGATACCAATGTAAATACATTTGTCAAAATAATTGGTTCCCTGCTTGATCTCAGCAGCATGAGCAGTAATTGGAACTCAATGGAAAACAGCCCAAAATCTTACACTGGGCGCTTGGTAATTATTATCCCTACAGACACTTTTCCAAATGCAAAGTTGGCTAAAAAACAATAACCATTGTGAATAGCAGTCCTTAAAAAACGAAAGGGAAATGTACAGTGTGTAAACAAATAATCCCATCTCTTCGGATAAAGGCCAGCCTATCCAAGTCCCCAAGTTATGAAGTCAGATGCAGCCGAGCTAGAGAACTGAGCATTATGGACTGAATATACTGAGCTGGAACCAGTCCATGAAAACCAGTTCTCAGAGCTTGGAACTGCCAGGGTTCTGCATATCTTCTTCTAAAGGGATTAAGGGGGAAGAATGCCAACTGCAGTCCTGCTCAGCTGGGCACCAGCTTTGCCAGGACAACGCAGCCAGGATCCTGCCTGCCTGTTCCCGACAGCCCATAGTCACCTACACAACAACAGCCGTGGTGGGCTGGATGAGGGTGAATGAAATCAAAACTCTTGGTCAGCCGTGTAAGGCAGAACAGGGAACAGGGATTCAGCCTGTGTTGCGTGGGGTTACACTCCTCCTGAGGCCCACAGTTAGCACATGCTCCTGGACTCAGCCCCGAGCATGGATGCTCAAGTCTCTGCGGTAGCCAGGAGTGAATTGGCACAGTTAAAGCTAGCATGCCGGCTGAGCCCGTTCCTTGAGATGTCTAATGTGCCAGCACATGCCTTAGTTCCATCCCGCTTGGATTACTGCAACCTGCTTTACATGGGGCTGCCTTTAAAAAGGGCTCAGAAACTTCTACTGGCTCATAAAGCTGCAGCCAGATTGCTGACCGGGTTGGTGATAGGGAGCAGGCGTGCGGGGAGCTAGCCGGCAGTAAATCACACTGTGCACGTTGGAGTTAACTCTTTATTAGCAAAAACGTGATCTGCACAGGAGTGACAAAGTGTTGGTGCTCACCTTTAAAGCCCTAAACGGCCTCGGCCCAGTATACCTGAAAGAGCGTCTCCACACCCATTGTTCAGCACGGACACTGAAGTCCAGCTCCGAGGGCCTTCTGGCGGTTCCCTCACTGTGAAAAATGAGGTTGCAGGGAACCAGGCAGAGGGCCTTCTTGGTAGTGGCGCCTGCCCTGTGGAACGCCCTCCCATCAGATGTCAAAGAAATAAACAACTATCTGACTTTTAGAAGACATCTGAAGGCAGCCCTGTTTAGGGAAGTTTTTAATGTTTGATGTTTTATTGTGTTTTTAATATTCTTTTGGGAGCCACCAGAGTGCATGGGGAAACCCAGCCACATGGGTGGGGTATAAATAAATAAATAAATAATTGATTTTTACCACTACTACTACTACTATTACTACAGCCCTAATGAGTGCAGCAACTCATCTCCAGCAGGTCTTGCTCCCATGAAGCAGGTGCTGAGACTGAAGGCCGCTGCCTTCCCAGCCATCTAAGTCCACTTCCTCTCCAGGGTTTTCCCCAAGCAATCATAGACTGCGCATGTGTGCAGACAATCTCTCCTCCGCCTTGTTCATGCCTCAGAGGAACAAGCACTCAGGTCCTGCTCAATGGGCTTTTCGCACGCATCTGGCTGGCTACTGTGAGAGCAGAGGCTTGACCAGATGGGTAAATGGCCTGATCAAAGAGAGCTCTTCTTACAAACAGCCACTGTCCCGCCAACTAGCTAATGCCAAAGCCAGAAGTGGGTATTTCGTGCTCTGCTTTTTCTCCTCTTGAGAAAAGCTTTCAGTCAGCAGAGATATGACAAAAGGTAAGATCTTCTGCTTTCATCTGGGCTGCGTGGGAGGGATTGCTTCAAGTACTAAACTTGGTGGTTTAAGGCTTTCAGGTTTGAAAGCCTGAAGGGCAAGAACAGGGAGGGGAAGCAGCGTTAAAGGTTTTATGTGACCTTAATCGTGTAAAAAGGACGCGGGTGGTGCTGTGGGTTAAACCACAGAGCCTAGGGCTTGCTGATCAGAAGGTCGGCGGTTCGAATCCCCATGGTGAGCTCCCGTTGCTCGGTCCCAGCTCCTGCCCACCTAGCAGTTCGAAAGCACATCAAAGTGCAAGTAGATAAATAGGTACCGCTCCGGCGGGAAGGTAAACGGCGTTTCCGTGCGCTGCTCTGGTTCGCCAGAAGCGGCTTAGTCATGCTGGCCACATGACCCGGAAGCTGTACGCCGGCTCCCTCGGCCAGTAACGCGAGATGAGCGCCGCAACCCCAGAGTCGGACCACGACTGGATCTAATGGTCAGGGGTCCCTTTACCTTTTATCGTGTAAAATGTGCTTTGAGCGGGCAGGGGGTGGGGTGTACGGATTCATTCACCATAGAAACAGGAGAATCATAAAGGAAGGAACTTGACAAGACAAGGCAGAGGTGAGAATCGTGGCCTAATGTTAAGCTGTCGGGGGACTGGCTAGACACTGATGAGTGGGCACTGCGAGAAAGGAGGTCGGAGACGGGATTGGAAGAAGGGAGAGCCTGCAATAGCTGGGAGGCGAGAGTCAAAGTCAGGAGAAGCTGCAGGATTGGAGAGTCAAGGACAGGTGGGAGAGATAGGTCAGGCTGACGTAGACAAGAGCTTCCACACCTCTCCTGTGCCACTGTCTTCCAGGACCAGGAGAAGATTGAAGCGGGAGGAGCAGAAGCAGGTGGCATGCAGGTGTAGCCTTTACCTGCTTGCACACGGCCCAGGTGGGGGAGATGCAGAAGCTGAGATTGGGGGCAAGGCCTCTCTGTTGCCACAACTGTCTCATTGGGTGCACACCTAGGAGTCGCTGAACAATGTAGGACTGATGGACATGCCTTTTTCCTAACTTGTAAGTGTACTTTTGACAATAAAGAGTCGATTCCTCACTCTGGACACTCCTTGCCGCACAGCGCTGTGCCACAAGCACATACACACTCCACTTGTATTCCTCTGCAAATGCCCCCTTCCAATATCCATTCAAAGGATAAACCAGGGCTGAGAAACCTGGCACCCTTCAGGTGTTGTTGAACTACAACTCCCAGCATCATGCACGAGCAGTGGCCATGCCGGGAGCTAGAATTTCCCAACATGTAGAGGGTCACAGGTTCCCCACTATTGCAACAATGCCCTTTTCAAATCTCTCTCTTACCCACAAACACCAATATACACAGTGTGTACAAGCAAGAGGAAGGTCTGTGCATTTCCCCAGAGTTCAGCTTCCCCCTGCCTTTATTTCCCAAAGCAATGTCAATTTCAAAGCTGCCTGCCTGCGTTGCATTTTTATTCCCAAGATCATGGCAAGCTTGTCCAATGAAACATTTCTTTGGTGCTTCATGTATTGTGTGGGTGAGTTGGGGTTTCCCCTCAAATGCCCCAATCAGTTTTTTTAAAACTTTTTTTAAAAAATCACTGTCAAGTAGGAAGGCTTGTTGTCCCGAATGCTGACCAGTCAGTGCTGTGCATTGCCCCTCTGCTACAAACTGGAAAAGCCGGCTTTCCCTGAGCTTAAGGATTAAGAGAAGGTTATGCGTCTGACCAAATGGGGCAAGTCATTGAAACTTCTTCCCCTGCAAGCCATTAGTCCTTTCTTGCTTGTATTCTCAGATTCCTGCTGCCTCTTTTTCTTTCATTCCCCGGCACCCGGGCTGCACACAGGCTGCAAAGCTCATAGAATCACAGAACTCTACACTTGTAAGGGAATCAAAGGGTCGTCTAGCCCAACCCCACACAATGCAGGAATCACTGAGCTGGAGAAACCCTAGCAGGCGGCCGTCCAAACTCTGTTTAAAAAACCTCCAATGAAGGAGTGTACCAGGAGCGTGTTCTGCAGCTGCAGTTTGGGCTTGCAAACGGCAGATACAGATCCGCTGACGAACACGAGTGACCGAAGGGGCAGAGTATCGAAGAAAGTCACTGCAGCGCTCTCTGCCGCAGACCAAGCTGAGCAGTGAACCCATTTTACAGATGCAGTGCTTTGATTGTCGAAGAAGAGATGTGCCGCGCAAAGGGATTTTGTTCATAGTTAAAGGGAAAGAGCAAAGGGAGTGTGACATACCTTGATGTAGTCGAGAAGTTCTGATACGAAGCTGCGGGACTAGGTACAGCAAAAGAAACTATTATTAATCTGATGCTGCTGGAGAAAAGCAATAGATTATAAAACCAATCTCTGCCTGGATTTCTACCCAAAGGGCCAACCGTGTCGGTGGCAGAAGGCCCTCATTGCTTGGAGTTAGGAACGTCCGGGTGGGTAATTCTGCTTTCGGAAAAACTTCTGCCCTGCAACTGACCACCCGGTTTATTGTGGATTTTGTCTGAAGTGGTTTAAAAAGCTTTCCACCACCACCGAGAGCCAAGGTCTTGCTTGCATGTGTCATGAAATTGGCTCGTGCATGACTTTTGTAGATGGCGCCACGCAAAAATGTGGTGCGTTCAGACGGCTCTGCATTTGTTAGGAACTCATGCCCCTGGGGGCTCCCTCCCCGAAATCTTACTTACGGTCTCACCTCCTCCTTCCTCTTCAAATCCCCCCTGAAAACCCGCAACCAAAGCACCTTTTTGTATGACTGTACCTCTGCATGCTCATTGCTTTATTGCTGTCCCCTTGCCTCGGTCTACCCCAGGAATAGGCAAACTCGGCCCTCCAGATGTTTTGGGACTACAGCTCCCATCATCCCTATCTAACAGGACCAGTGGTCAGGGATGATGGGAACTGTAGTCCCAAAACATCTGGAGGGCCGAGTTTGCCTATGCCTGGTCTACCCCCTGCAATCTCCTCAACTGGTGAGTCTGTAGGCTCATTGGGGCAGGGACTTCCCCCATTTCTCTTCGCATATATTTATTTTTGAAGCACCGTGTAAATGATCGCAGGAGTGGGCAGACCACTTGGCATATCTCTCTGATGATTTGTGGTATATTGCTCTGGATTTCCGACTCCCCATCGTTTAACAAGAGCAATGGCTTAAAACAGAGGTTGGCAACCTCCGGCCCGTGGGCCGGATGCAGCCCACGAAGGCCGTTTTACCGGCCCACGAGCCGTCCGCTCGGCAAGCCCCCCGCGCACTGCGCTAAACCATTGCAGCGCGGCGTGGGGACTTGCCAAGTGGCACTGGAAATTGCATCTGCGTACGTGCAGATACTGGAAATTGTGTCTGCACATGTCCAGACGCTGAAAATCGCTTCTGCGCAGGCGCAATTTTCGACATCACGGATGTGCATGTCCACTCACGGACACTCTCCGTGGGCTTGATCCGGCCCATGGTGAGATAACGTTCCTGACGCCTGGCTTAAAACCAGTTGATGATAAAGAATACTGGGAGCAGGGAGAGAGATGGAGAACCAGGGATTGATTTTCATATGAAAGGCCTTTCGAGCTTGGTTCTGGCACCGGCCATAAATTCCTGGACTGAGCATGTGCTCAGAGGCATAATGTCTTAACTCTTATTGTAAGGCCACCAAACTAAGCCACTATTTTGGAGCAGGCTCAAGGCTTTTGTGTGTGTTTATGTACTCAACGGACTTCTTCCTTTTTAAAAAACGAAATTAGACAGACACACAAGAGAACACCAAAATCCTATATGACATTTTTTATGGACAGACCCCTTGCAACTATTGTATGAACATGCTTAAAAAAAACTGCATTAAATACATATTTTTTTAAAAAGAGGATATAATCCTGGGTTCCATATTGGTGGCCATTAATTTGGATCAGAATCTATAGGGCAAAGGTGTCTATTCAGAAGTAACTCTCTGTGAGTTCAATGGGACTTATTCCCACGTAACTGGGCAAAGAATTGCAGCCTAAGTGCTAAAAATGCAACAGTTGTAACACTCACATTTATTTTATTTTATTTTTTATTTTATGCCTGATGTATGCGTTTAGAAATACCAGCCTAAATGTTAGGGGTCAACGACAAAATGAGGAGAAATAAAGCTACTCTGGAATCTAACATGATAGATATTTATGATAGATTGTTTTTGTATCAGACTGGCTCATCCCTGCCCCAAAAGTATGCAAAATAACTCAATTCATCAAAGACGGCAAGTCTATTTCACAAGCTACCAAAAGACCGTAGGGTATCATCACCTTGGGGTGGGGTCAAATTTGGCACAGGGAACTTAGTAAATGCATATGGTATTAAATGGTCTGGGCTTTTGGTGTCAGAAATATTTTTTTAACAGCACTCGCCTTCCAGTTTATGAATATCTTTGGGTGAAATCCAACGTAGTCATACTTATGCCCACTGATTTCAGTGGGTCTACTCTGAGTAGGACTATGTTGGCCATCGCCCTTTGTAAATAAAACTATGGGGAAAGGACTATCACTTGACCCATAAGTTGCAATTAAAAAAACAACAATTTTGGCACAAGGGAAAATGAAAATGCATGCGACGTGACCTTAGAAGGTTGCCACCTACTCAAGATCATATTTGCTCTTAACAGAGGAAATTGTTCCACACCCTCCCTTCCAGCAGAGTCTGTTCATGTTCCACCTGAGAGCAGAATTTAGCTGGCGGCATTGATGGGCTGCAACAATCGACATGAAAGAGACTTGGGCTGACACTGTGCCGTTTGTTTAATGATTCAACGGCAGAGAACGCTGAATTACTAAGACTCTACGGTGTTGAATCCTGAACCTTCTGTGCTCCTGGTACTTTTTAATTATTTTATTTTTTAGACTGACATACGGCCTAAGCAGAAGTCAGTGAGAGAAGGGCTGGGCATCTGACCAGTCCAAAAAATAAAAAATAACAGTATTTGTCCACTTAGCCAGTCAAATCATAGAATCGTAAAGTTGGAAGGGGCTCCGAGGGTGATCTACCCCAAACCCCTGCAATGCAGGAATCTCAAAAAGAAGCATAGTGTTTTATCAAATTATTTGTTTCCTTAAAAAAAAAATCAATTTAGCATTATGACATCAACCAAGCATAAAACTATCAAGAGGTTTGAGTGTCAGTTACAGATAGCAGTTATTGTGCAGCGATACTGCTATTTCCTTTTTTTTAAGCAATTATTTTATTACAGAGTAATAGTTGTTGTTATTTGTTGAAAGACATGTAACCATTTATTTTATTACCTCCTTAGAGAGTCCCCATTTTAAACTCACAACAGCCCTGCAAAATAAGGTAGGCTAAGGCTGCCCAAGCATCACCCAAGGAGCGTCTTATCCTGGCTCGTTATCCTATTTGTTAATTGACATTAGGGGAAAGTTCTCTGCTTTGGACGAAACCGGGCTTCACGCGAGCAAGGATACAGCTTACTCCCAGCTTCATAAATTCTGATTTACTAAGCCGAGAATGATTGTCACAACTGAGACAGTGACATTTTGGGGGATATCTGATAATATTGCACTGCAGCCAAATAACAAGTGGGTCGGCTGACCGTCCAATTAACACTATTCAATTGACCCGTTGGCCGAAATGCCAGCACTAACTGGGAGTCACTCTGATCAATTCTTAAGTATCTTTGCTTTTAGGAACTTGACTTCTTCCTAACGTAGTCTTCATCTAAATGGGGGGTCTTTGCCCTCATGTCCTGCGCCAATCTAATAATTCCACCTCCCGCAGCTGACGTGCCGAGACCCTCTCTCTGATTCACCTGGAAAAAGAAGCCTTCTGAGCCCTGAAGTCTTTGGGGTGAAGTCAGCCAAGTCAAGACACAAGGTAGACCCAAGGAAATGTGCGACGTAGTCTAATCAGGTGTCTGCCATAGCTGGATCCAACCTTTTGTATCTATTCAAGAGAAGCACCTACAACTATCCCAGTATACCTGAAGGAGCGTCTCCACCCCCATCGTTCAGCCCGGACACTGAGATCCAGCGCTGAGGGCCTTCTGGCGGTTCCCTCACTGCGAGAAGCAAAGCTACAGGGAACCAGGCAGAGGGCCTTCTCGGTAGTGGCGCCCGCCCTGTGGAACACCCTCCCATCAGATGTCAAAGAGATAAACAACTACCTGACATTTAGAAAACATCTGAAGGCAGCCCTGTTTAGGGAAGTTTTTAATGTGTGGCATTTTAATGTATTTTAATCTTTGTTGGAAGCCGCCCAGAGTGGCTGGGGGGACCCAGCCGGATGGGCGGGGTACAAAGAAATTATTATTATTATTATTATTATTATTATGCCGGTCATCGCACTCCAGCCCAGCCAAACTTACCTCTTCTTCGGTCATGCCTTCATCCTCTCCTTCTTCTTCCACCACAAAACTCTCCTTCAGCTTCAGGTATTCCTCATATTCCCGCTTCTCCTCTTCCTCTTTCGCCTTCTTCTTTTCTTCTTCCTGCAAAGCGAGGGGAGGAAGACAGAACTGCATTATTTAATGGCGCATTGTTGTATTTTTGCAAAGTGCATCTTGCCATTTGGACCCACCTCAGGACGGCTTACGGGTGTCCAGTCACTTGGGAGACATCCTTTATATAAGTAGTGTTATACTTCTTTATATCTCGCCTTTCCCCCGGACCCTGAGGCTCGAGGCGGCTCGCACAAATTCAAACGCCGCAGATCCAAATACAAGAAAGCCCCAAACTTGTGAAAGATAACAGTCGAAAACCAATTAAGCAGAATTTAAAACAATGCAGATTATAAAACCCTGGTGGTAGCAAGCGGCTAATCAAACTAACAACAGCAGTCATAATGAATCAAACAGATTGCTGTAAAAAAAACACAACGGGAATTCAACCAACTGCCAATGCCAGTGTTAGACCAAAACTCGCTTTAACTGCATTAAGAGGGATTTCTGTAATAGAGAAGATTGTCTGGTATATAATACAGGAGAAAAGGCTGTGAACGAAAACACTGTGGAGGTATGGGTGGGAAGTCAATACATGAAGCCATTTAATTTGAAGTCAATTTGTAAAAAAAAATGGAAATTCAATATAAAAATATATATTATTTTTTAACAAGAACTCGGAGGAAACCTGTTTTCGATTTCCAGCAAGGTGACGGTCTCGGTAAGGGAAAGGGCTCAGAAAAGGAAAGCAATGCAGTCGAAAGGTCTGTGGCAGACGGTCTCGGGTTCAATTCTCAACATCTGCAGGTGGTGCTAGGAAAGACTTCCTGCCCGAAACCCTGGAGGGCCACGACTGGTCAGCGTGAGCAGGACCAAACTAGATGGACCAAGGATCTGACTTGATTTAATGGGATTTCTCACCGACACGACTCCTGCTTACCTTACTAAGGGGACAGTGCTCCAATTCACCAGGAGGAGAGGCAGGCGGGGAAGACAGTTCCAGAGAACCAGCCTCCTGTGTTTCAAACTCTTCATTTTAGCAAGCTGCCTCTTGAGAAGTTCTGTTTCTAGAACTGCTCACCACCATGCGCCGGCTTAGACCAAAAGGGAAACCAACGGTCTTATAGACGAAACAGCACTGCCGATTTGCATGAGACCGTCTCTCATCATTCGCAGAGAAGAGGAAGTCTCCACCCCTCAAGACAAGGTATCAATTCCCCCCCCCAGTTATCAGATTTGACCACGATTTGGTGCAAGAGTGCAAGTTAATCTCTGAAATCCACAAAGATGCAATCTCCGTTCCAATGGCACCTCTAAAGTCATAGAATTGTAGAGTTGGAAGGGATCCCAAGGAACATACAGTCCAACTCTCTGCAATGCAGGAATCTCAGCTAAAACATCCATGACAGATGGCCAGTCATCCTCAGCTTAAAAGCCTCCCATGAAGGAGAGTCCACTGCGTCCCAAGGGAGGCCCTTCCACTGTCAAACAGCTCTTTAAACCAGGAAGTTATTCCTGATGTTTAGTCGGAATCTCCTTTCTTGTAATTTAAGCCATTGGTTCGAGCCCTACCCTCCCGAGCAGCAGAAAACAAACTTGTTCCCTCTTCCATTTGACAGCCCCTGATATATTTGAAGAAGGCTATCATATCTCCTCCCAATCTCCTTTTTTTCCAGGCTAAGCAGACACAACTCCCTCAACCGTTCCTCATAAGGCTTGGTTTCCAGAACCTGGATATCATCTTGGTTGCCCTCTTGGTGGGGGAACACGAGAAAATTATTTTACATACTGCTTAATGCCAAAACAGGTTCCTAAACAGATTGCAAGCTATAAAAACCAGTTACACAAATTTTTAAAGGTAAAGGTAAAGAGACCCCTGACTATTAGGTCCAGTCGTGTCCGACTCTGGGCTTGCGGCGCTCATCTCGCATTACTGGCCGAGGGAGCCGGCGTACAGCTTCCGGGTCATGTGGCCATCATGACAAAGCTGCTTCTGGCGAACCAGAGCAGCGCACGAAACGCCATTTACCTTCCCGCCGGAGCGGTACCTATTTATCTACTTGCACTTTGACGTGCTTTCAAACTGCTAGGTGGGCAGGAGCAGGGACCGAGCAACGGGAGCTCACCCCGTGTTCGAACCGCCGACCTTCTGACCGGCAAGCCTTAGGCTCTGTGGTTTAACCCACAGCGCCACCCGCGTCCCCACACAAACATTTAGGCATCTGCAATTAAAACATGCAGTAAATCCCACTGCAACAGACAAAAGATGGAGAACTTGCGGCCCTGCAGTTCCTTCCATACTCCAACACCCACCACCCCTGACGAGATCCATTCGCCATGCTGGCTGGCGCTGATGTGACCTTAGGGCCACAGCGAGTTTCCCATCCCTGCAATTCAAAGTAGGCGGCAATTAAAACAGGAGAGCCAGGCCAGTAGATCAAGGGAATGCCTGCATAATTCGTTAAGAGCCTTTATTCTCCTTTCAAACCAATAAGCTGCATTCAAATGTTATTGATATAAAATTGGGTTTGCATGTAAAAAAAAAAACCCGGGGAGTGTGTATAACACAAGGGAGGCTTTTCGGTGGCAGCACGTCACATGCCGCGCACAAGGAGCTGAAGCTCTGCAACGTGAGATATTTGCTCTCGCTGATCAGGTGTCCGTGGTAAACCATTTCCTCCAACAAAAAAACTCCACGGGCGAAAGGGAAATTCCCTGGGCTGCTGCATGCTGAAGCAACAGGCGGTTGTGGGGTGGAAGCATGTATCGGGGCCGCTGGGGCTTTTGAGAGGAAACAAAGCAATTTAAAAATATACATCTTGGTTTTTTTCAAATGCCAGAAAAGACTTGTGGAAAAGACAGCGCGAGAGTGTGCATGAATGCTCAAAATCAGTGTTCCCCTTCCCCTCTAATAGTCTGACCAAGAAAATGCAAGAATAACAGAAGCCCAGACTAGAAAATGAGTGCAAAATAATTACTCCCGGCTAGTTTTTATCAGCCACGAGGGCGGAGGGCAGAGATTGCTGCCCAGTCTGAACCATGCGCTCCTGTTCATGCCCTTGAGCCATGTTAATTGAAACTTAATCGACACAACAGAACTAGGCAGAGCTCTGGACACCTCTTGAGATTCATCTGCCGCAACACTGGACACAGGTCTTGGTGGATCCAAGTGATTTTATCTCTAAAATGCTTTGCAAAGAAGTCACAGCGAGCCACCATTGGTAACTGTGGGCAAAAGGGCCCATGTCACCCAGAAAATTTCTGCCAGGTGGCATTTCTTTGTTGCATTACCTTCCCTGCCATGGAGCAGGCATGGTATTGAGCATTCCCCAGTGTCTGACTGCATTTGTCTAGTTTTTCTGCAATTGTATCCAAGCTGTTTCCCGGCTTGTTTCATTGCCCTGAGCTCCGGTATATGCCAAGGCATATGGGATGCGGGTGGTGCTGTGGTCTAAACCACTGAGCCTCTTGGGCTTCCGATCAGAAGGTTGGCGGTTCGAATCCCCAGGGGTGAGCTCCCGTTGCTCTGTCCCAGCTTCTGCCAACCTACCAGTTCGAAAGCACACCAGTGCAAGTAGATAAATAGGTACCGCTGTGCAGGAAGGTAAACGGTTTTCTGTGGTCTGGTTTCCGTCATGGTGTCCGTTGCGCCAGAAGTGGTTTAGTCCTGCTGGCCACATGACCCGGAAAGCTGTCTGTGGACAAACGCCAGCTCCCTTGGCCTGAAAGCGAGACCCCATAGTCGCCTTTGACTGGACTTAACCGTCCAGGGGTCCTTTACCTTTACCCAAGTGGGCCCTATGAAGCAGGAGAGGACACTTGGGGTGATCATATCAATAGCCCAAGCTGTCCATAAGTCAACTGGATCCACCCACCTCTCAGGGTGGGGCATCTCCGTGTGTCATCCCCTTTGCAATGGAGGGAAGGGTGCTGAACGCCTAAATCTCACCAAGAAGTGATCCAGCCATGACAAGTGATTGATGGAAACCCCACCCCACCCCACTTTCAGATTATCTTCTGAATACCATATTTTTCTGTATATTAGACGAGGGTTTTCTTTACTCAAAAATCATGTCCAAAAACTGGGGTCATCCTATAAACGGATAGTGGCATTGGGGGGGGGGAGCGCCGTGCCCGCCAGCCAGTTGGTTGGCAGGAGCGCAACTTTCCCCGATGCCACTGCGCGTGGGAAACGATCTAGGGAGTGTTTCCTGCCTGCAGCTACATGGGGGGAGAAGCTCAATAAATTTGGGCCATCTCCCCTCATTTTCTTAAAATTGAGTCCCCCAAAATGTGGGGTTGTGGGTGTGTCTTATACATGGGGGCGTCTTATACATGGAAAAATATGGTAATCTCAAGATTCAGAGTGTGGCCTGTCACATGAGTCAGGCCAATGACATGTTGGGACCACCACTTTGGGATGGACGTTGAAGTCCCTCAGAAGCAACACTGGGAGTCTTCAACACCATCTCTCTCAGCTCAGGCAGGTAGACTGCTGGGCAGAGGAGCAGGCAGAAAACCAGCAGAATCCCTAATCTGTCCCAATTAGTAAAGGTAAAGGTAAAGGAACCCCTGAAAGTTAGGTCCAGTCACGGATGACTCTGGGGTTGCGGCGCTCATCTCGCTTTATTGGCCGAGGGAGCCGGCGTACAGCTTCCAGTCATGTGGCCAGCATGACTAAGCCGCTTCTGGCAAACAGAGCAGCGCACGGAAACGCCGTTTACCTTCCCGCCGGAGCGGTACCTATTTATCTACTTGCACTTTGACGTGCTTTCAAACTGCTAGGTTGGCAGGAGCAGGGACCAGCAACGGGAGCTCACCCTGTCGCGGGGATTCAAACCGCCGACCTTCTGATCAGCAAGCCCTAAGGTCTGTGGTTTAACCCACAGCGCCACCTGCGTCCCAATTACCCTACACCAAATGCAACAGGAAGTGGAGAGGAATCCTGGAGAGAGAGAAAGAGAGAGAGAGATAGGATTTCTATGGATCACAAAAACCTCCCTATTTACCACCCTCAAGTCTGTTCTGATGCTGGACAGAGCACCTAGTTGGGCATAGCTGGGTGAGACCAATTCTTCCCTGCTCACCCACCCAGGTCTCGGTAATACAGACCAGGGCAGCCTCCTCATCCACAATCAAATTATGGATAAGGGAGGTCTTATTCAAGACCAACCTGGTGTTCGTAAGAGGCAGTCGTAGACCGGAGGACAGGCAGATAGGACGACCCCAATTCCTCTACCCAATGGAGTGCATGGCAGTCACCATACTTCCCTTTACCCAGCACCACTATGTTTCAATGGAATTCAAATTGCCATACAATAAAACACATTATAGAGGAAGAAAATAAGAAGCAATAAATTTGCAGTTAAAAACAGGGCATTAAAATTGCTACAACAGGCAGGAAAATCATTAAGTAGTTGGCCAAGACCTTCGACTATTTTCAAGTGGTTTACGGTGGGGAGAGGAGAGTGAAGTTTGGGAACCACTGGCCTGATTTATTTATTTTTTCAAAGCAAGAAACAAGTTTCAAAAGGTTTAGGAAGCTCAACCAACGTATGGAAACCAAAACTACCCTTTGGCACTTCTATTGGCTAGCCCCTCCCTTCTCTGCTTTGGAATCGGCAAGGAATCTAAATTTTGCATTGCAAACAGCCAACTGTTCGTTAAAGGCTTTTGCAAACGTGAACAAAGAAAGAAGAACCTGGAAATGCTTTAGTTTTGCTTGGTAACAGGGGATTCCCCCCCCTTTATGGAAGTTAACAAAATAGCCTGAGAACAAGCAACGCAAAGCTCAGTTTGAAGCAAGAGATTCCTGCGATCTCCTGTGGAAACTCAGGCAAAGCAAACCGGTTTTCCACGTGAAAGTGTTCTGCACCTTATTACCAGTTGCAAACAGATCGAGTTATCTCTCCATTCCTCATGCGATTTGCACCCCGCTGACTTATCCGTTAAGTCGTCAGCTTAGTGGTAAATAACGGGTTTTGCTTGCAGAATGTCCCAGGTTGATGCAATCTTTATTTATTTGGATCATTTCTATACTGCTTCACCAACAGCCAGTACTGGGCTTAGAGAGCACGAGAAGCCAGCAGGAACTCCCACCAGTCTCTCCCCCCCAGCTTGGGCAGAGCTCAGGGATGATGGGAGTTGTAGTCCAACGACATTCGCCGAGTGTCAGGTCGGCCGCCACTGGCTTTGGAGAGCCACCTGCCCGATCCCATGTGTTCGTGTACACTTGCACCGAGGGCACCCTCTCGCACACATTATACTGTCCTGTAAATTATACTGAATCCATGAAATATGGCTGGTGCTGCAGCTGCTGTCTTGTTGGGGGTGGGGGGTTGAGAGACTAAGGGGAAGGCTGCCTGCCTATGAGGGATGTGAAGAACAAGGGGTGTGTGTGGGGGGAGGTCTGTAGCTCAGTGGCAAAGAATCCATAGGCATGCAGAAGGTCCTAAGTTCAACCCCCAACATCTGAAGGTGGGGCTGGAAGACCCTTACCTGAAACCCTGGAGAGCTGCTGCCAGTCTGTGCAGACAATACTAACTAGACCAGAGGCCTTACTCCTGTGTGTGTGTTTCTCAGCTCTGTGCAAGCCTTAAGCGCCCAAATTTCCCATGCCAGTGCTGCTTGGCATTAGTCAATGTCTATGCAATTCTCTCGTTTTATCTCTCTCAATATGTGTGTATGTATGGATGTATGTATGTATGTATAAACATATACAGTCGTGCCTTGGAAATCAAACACAATCCATTCCGGAAGTCCGTTCGACTTCCAAAATGTTTGAAAACCAAATCGCGGCTTCTGATTGGCTGCAGGAAGCTCCTGCAGCCAATCAGAAGCCGTGGAAGCCCCGTCGGACGTTCGGGTTCCAAAAGAACGTTTTCTAACTGGAACAATCACTTCCGGGTTTGCGTCATTCAGGAGCCAAAACGTTCCAGGGCGTTCGGGATCCAAGGTACGCCTGTATAATATATATGTGGGTGGGTGTACAGACACCCACATATGAAATTTAAGGTGTCTTGCTGGTGAGACTAGGCTAGAGGCCCGCTGCGGCACAGAGGCAAAGACTGAGCTGAGAGCAGGAAGTGCCCAATACAATCACACCTCGCTCCTAAACCCGCCAGACGATTTCACGCAACCCACTCTTTCTCAGCCTCACCCCGCCCCCATTTGCAACCTGAGATTAAGAAGGATCTTCTTTTGCAGGGTTGCAGATGCGAAGGGTATTACGAAACCTCTGTAACTGCATGCATTTATATAACTTGATGAAGAAACGGTGCCCTGAATATTCTCCTGCGCGCTTGCTCTCTCCCCCCCGATCCCTTTTATCTTGTGCGTCATTTCTATTAAGATTGTGAGCCTGCGTGTCGCTTTTCAATCAAGCACCTAAATAAAACAAACCTTAAGGCGTTCTACAAAGAACAACAGCAGCAGCAACCCTTTTTTAGTGTCTCCCAACTTATAAAGTGCCGGCCTGGCTGTACGCGCACCAAGTTTTTGAAGAAGCAACTGGAACCTGGACCAGGACAAAGGGAGGCTATGTAGTCCAACCTCTTGGTCTTATGATCGACAGCCGGATCCCTTCGGGAAGGCCCACAAACAGGACCCGGGTGCAACAGAACTCTCCATACTTCTGCATCTTCCACTAGTGATTCTCACCAGTGGGTGCTCCAGAGCGGTGGCAGAGCGTAGCCACTGGAACTAGTAGCTAGCATCTGACCCAGACTCTGCGTTCATCCTCTGAGTCCCTCCTTCGTATGCCTCCTCCGCGAGAGGTCCGGAGGGTGGCAACACAAGAACAGGGCCTTTTCTGCAGTGGCTCCCCGTTTGTGGGAATGCTCTCCCCAGGGAGCTTTGGCTGGCGCCATCATAGTACACCTTTCGGTGCCAGGCGAAAACGTTCCTCTTTAACCAGACCTTGGGCTGATTAATAATCTACAGCCTTTTAAATGTGTCTGTGGGAGGGGGCTAATTTTTGTTGTTGTTTCTGTTTTAACTATCTGTGCTTTTACCTTGTGAACTGCCCTGAAATCTTACGATGAAGGGCGGCAAATAATCATAATCATGATTTGTCCAATCTTCTTTCGAAGTCATCCAAGTTGGGGACCATCACCAATCAAAACTAGGGCACATATCGCAGTGCAATCACATCTTAGGGACGCATTTGACTTGCGCGATGTCATTCATGTGCAGCTGGAAGGCCGGCTGGCTGAAAGTGCGCAAGTTAAATCCAAGCTAGGGAAAAAGCTTAAAGGCTCAGCCTCCCGGCTCTGGGATGCTCTCGCAAGGCCACCTGAGTTCTTGTGTGAGCATCCCTGACCTTCAGGAGCCGGCATGCTGAGCAGGTCTCTCCACCGATCACCCCACAAGCAAGGCAGAAAGCTTAAAAGCTTTGCGTCAGCAGTACGGGGCACTCTTTATCTCCCCCACCCCCACGCCTGCTAGCCAAGGGTTTGGGTCTACGCAATTTCCATCGATACATGGAATCCTTGGAACTGAACCCCTGTGTAAGATGCATTGTAGATTTTTATTTTTGCCTTTTCTCCGGAAAGATTCCTGTTGGCCTACCGGCATGTCCCAAGCAGCCTCCTCTCTGGTGGTTTATTATCTGATGTCTTTGCACCATGGGACATTTCTGAATTCGAACCCCAATCCTTTCGCCCCGCGGCAGAGCCCACCTGCTTCTCCTCCTCCAGGCGCAGTCGCTCGTCCTCTTTGCGCCGCTCCTCCTCTCGCTTCTGCTCGAGCTTCTTCCGTTCCTCCCGCTCCGCATCTTCGGCCTTTGGAGATTGGGGAGCGGGGAGAAAAAAAGCGAGCGTTATTCTCTGGCAAGTTTGCAGGCTAAGCGCACCTACCTGCTACCCAACCACCTAACCCACACACACACATGTACGTAGGGCATGTGACCCAAGTACATCAGACAGGAGTGGGGAGGGAGCGTTTCTCAGCACAAGGGCCAGATTCCCTTCTGAGCAACCTCCCAAGGGCCGCATTCCATCGGTGGGAGGGGCCAGAGGCAAAAGGAGGCGGCGCCGCAAACGTAATTGTGACCTTTGTGCAGAAGGCTGGTCTGTGGGCACACTCACACACCCTCCTCCAACCTCCATCCCAGCAAGAGACACGGCCAGAGTCCAAGGACACATTCCAGGCAGGCAAAGCCACTTGGCGAGATGAGAAGGGCTTGTGATATGTGTGTGTGTGTGTGTGTGTGTGTGTGTTTGTGTGTGTGGCTTTGAAGGGCTAGGGGAGAAGGTCTGGGGGTCTACACCCAGCCCTTGCTTCTCCAACCTTGACCAGAAGATCATCTCCCCCCATATCAACCTTCTCAGTTGGTTCTTGTAATCAGAAATCCCTCTTAGTGGAGCCACCTCTGGGTGCTGCCTAGGTGTTGGCCCACCCCGGAGCCTTCTCAGTCGTGGCCCCGTCCCCTTGGCGAAGTACCTCTGCCCCACCCTTTATTTTATTTTTTTTGCATTTACATCCCTCCTTTCCTCCAAGGAGCTCAAAGTTGGCACACATGGCTCTCTTTCTCCCCATTTCATCCTCAGAACAAGGCAGGAGAGGCTGAAAGACTGTCGCTGGCCCAAAGGCAGTTTTTTTTTTTACCTTTGTAACATGGGCTAATTTCTGCATACACTCATTTCCAGGGGAAATAAGACTTGGTGCTGACCATCAGACAAGGGCTCTTCCCATCCGCCTTGCCTTCAGAACAGAGTTGCTGCCATGGGCATTGTGTCTCTGTGTCTTTTATGAACTGAGTGGAAGACTATGAGTCATGGAGGTGGGGAGAGAGAGCATGTGAATTCAGCAGTGCTTTGTTCGTTTTTGGTTGCTAGTTTGCTAATGTTGCAAACACTGTTTCATGGGTTGTGCTGTAATGCTTTGCAAGTCTTATAATATGACTTTTGCTGTGGTTGTGCTGCTCAGCTTATTTTTTTCAGTTGTCTTGTTAATGGTGTTTTAGAGAAAGTGACTGTTTTACTGGTGTCCCGTAATGGTTTTACTGAGGATTTGTTAAAAATTCTAGATGACATGTTGGAACTGTGATGTCCTCTTAAGCTATTGTTATTCATTGTTTGTGGCACACTTTGTGACTTGCGTTGAGTGAAAAGCGACATAGAAATAAATGCATCTGAAGGCAGCCCTGTATGGGGAAGTTTTCCATGTTTAATGTTTTATGGTGCTTTCATATTTTGCTGGAAGCCGCCCAGAGTGGCTGGGGCAACCCAATCAGATGGGCAGTATAGAAGAAGAAGAAGAAGAAG